>PISW01007998.1:0-80168 GCA_004023785.1 Mungos mungo
CCTGTCCTGCAGTGCCTTCAAACCCAGTCCTGCCTGGCCCCCAGACCCCGTCCTGGCCAACCCCCCAAACCCCATCCTGCCGGGCCCCCAGACCCTGTCTTGCCTGCCCCCCAGACTCCATCCAGGCCGCCCCCCAGACCCCGTCCTGCCCGGGACCCCGAACCCCATCCTTCCAGGCCCCCAGCCCCCATCCTGGCCAAACCCCGGACCCCATCCTGGCCGCCCCCAAACCCCATCCTGGCCACCCTCCTTTTCTGGCCACCCCTAGGCCTGCCCGCCAGCTGGGTGCAGCGCCCCAGGTCAGAGGCTGGGGCTCTCAAGGCAAACTTGGGGCAGGACAGTGCCGGACGGGTCTGTGGCCCTGGGCTATTCAGGGCCTGGACAAGACACCAGCTTGGCGCTCTGCTGGTTTTTTCCAGCGGAGAGGACTCCGTTCTGACTGGGAGCACTGGACGGCCTGGCCTCAGCACCTGGGCATCCAGGCCCCAGGGCACCTGTGGGGCCAGTGGCCCCAGGTTGTGGGGTCTGGGACCTGAGCCGTGTCCTGCTCACGCCAGCTCTCGCCCAGGGGCTGTGGCCGTGGAGGGTGGGACTCCTGGCCGTCCGGGTGTTCCTCGGGAGTGCGCAGCTCAGAAAGCCTGCTTTGTCCGCCCCGGGGAGCTCTCGCCGCCTGGGACGGCCCTCGCCGGGACGAGTGCTCATTCACGTCGAGTGTCTGAGGCAGCCGGGGGGGGGGGGGGCGCGTTAGACAAAAACCATGAACGGCTGCCAAAGGCCGTGTTGTGCCCAAGCGCACTCGGATAGAGCTGGGCGGGCGGGCGGAGTGGCGCCCCGCCGCCCAGAGGGTCTGCGGGCTGCCCGTGGCCTCTGTTCCCCGAGGGGCAGCAGCAAGAGCGCTGCACCTCCAGACCCTGACGCCGGGGCCGAGCCTCCAGGTGGGCTCTGGGCCCTGGTGAAAAGTGGAGAGCAGGGAGGTGAGCCGCATGGAGTGTTCTGGAAAGGGCCAGCCCGGGGGGCCTCAGTGCCTCTGCCCGGAAGCCTGGGAGGGGCAGGGAGTGTGTCTCTTGTAGTCTTTCTCTTCTGTCTGCACGTTTTGTTTGCCGTCTCTGCGTCGTGGCTGAGAGTCTGGCAGCATCCGGTAAGGTGCCTCCCGCAGCCAGGCCTTCTCGCGGGCTTCTCGCAGTGCCCTCGGCCCAGCCCCCATCCCAGCTGTGCTCCTGGCAGCCCGCAAGGTCCCGGCAGGTGCTGTGTGGCCAGCCCCTCCGGGGTTCTTGCACAGAAATGGCATCTCGGTCTGGACCCTGGGCCCCGGAGTCCCGGCGGCGGGTCTAGTGCCCACCAGGGGCTTCAGCACCTAGAGCTTTCGCTGGCCCGGGCCCAGGTGTAGATTCAGAGGACGTGGGAACGAAGAGCAGGGACACTGAGCAGGGGCTCAGCGAGAGCTGGAGCGGCTTCTGATGCACCTGCCCCCAGGAGCCCTGTCCCTCTGCAGGACCCGTGGTGTCCGACGGGCCCAGGGCCTGCTTCTCAATCCCGCGGGCACCACAGCGTGTTCCACGAAGACTCCAGTGCGCCCACAGGGGCTGGGGCCATGCCTTTAGTGGAAGATGTTAACGCAACAATCCAGAACAAGATCCTGCCTCTAGTGGGTGGGGTGCTGCTGGGAGCCAGAGCGGAGGGGCTTGGTGGGGGGAGCAGCCCCCCAGGCCGCCAGCTGCTGCGCCCCTGCCCCCGCACGCAAATCGGGAATTCTCCAGGCAACTCCCAGGTCCCGAGGTTTCAGGGCACCCCAGCCCGGGTATCTAGCAAGGAACGTTTGGCTCTTTGCAGTTCATGGCTGCAGGGTGTCCCTGAGGGGGACCCTGGTTGCCACTGTTTTGGAAGCCTGGACCCACTGCAGCCACACGGCATGGGGCACAGCCAGTGCAGGACACTTGGTTGTGACATGGGCAGCATTGGGCCTCAAAGACACAGAGTTTTAGGAGGTTTGGAGTCTCGGAATCAGGATGGAGCCGGGAATGTGCTCTGGGACTCGGGGGCCACGCTGGTGGGGCCTCCCCGCTCTCAGAGCAGGGCCCAGGGGCAGGTGGGCAGGAGAAGAGGCTGGCATTTCCCAGAGAGGGTCCCTGGGAGGCAGGTCTGAACTGCTGCGCCCACCACCAGACCAGAGGTACCCCGGGAGATGGGGCAGGGAGGGGCTCACGTAACCCCCAGGGACAGTGATGGAAGCCAGCAACATGTTCAGGGTGAGGGCCAGGGCCCTGGGGTCCCCTGTGGCCTGTCCAGATGCCCAGACACACGCCTCCTGCCGGCCTCCACCTTACCCTGCTCTGCACGCCACCCCTGGTCCCCGAATCGAGCATAAGTGCAGATCTTCCACGGAGCCTGCTCACTGGCACATCTGCTCCTGCTCACGGCACACCTGGCCCTGCTCACGGGCACACCTGGCCCCGCTCACGGGCACACCTGGCCCCGCTCACGGGCACACCTGCTCCCGCTCACGGGCACACCTGGCCCCGCTCACGGGCACACCTGGCCCCGCTCACGGGCACACCTGGCCCCGCTCACGGGCACACCTGGCCCCGCTCACGGCACACCTGGCCCCGCTCACGGGCACACCTGGCCCCGCTCACGGGCACACCTGCTGCGGTTGTAGGAACCGCTAACAGGGATTTCCAGCGCCCCTGGTCAGGAATTCTGTGTGCTGATGTCCATGTGGCAACTGACAGTGATCTGTCAGGGTCTGTCCTGTGTCACCTTTTTTGTAAGTTTTGCTTCAGGCAGTCAGGGGGTAAGGAGGTTGCCAGGGAGAGGCATTCTGAAATGGAAACCTGGTTCGTTTTGGAAATGGGGGGCCTTGGCTTGGTGCCTCTTGGGGCCTTGATGGCCAAGGAGACCACACGGTGTCTGAGCGACAGCCTTTCCTGGCGGTGGGATGAGCCGTGTCCAGCGGACACCGGGGGTCAGGCCTGGCCAGGGGTGTTGGGGCCACTGCAGGCACTGCCCTCGGGCCCCTCCTCCCACTCTGTCCATAATTCCACACCTCGCCAAGCCCTTCTTTGAAAATGCGAACCCGGGGCGCCTGGGTGGCTCAGTTGGTTAAGTGTCCGACTTCGGCCCAGGTCATGATCTCATGGTTTGTGGGTTCGAGCCCCATGTTGGGCTTTGTGCTGACAGCTCAGAGCCTGAAGCCTGCTTCTGATTCTCTGTCTCTCTCTCTCTACCCCTCTCCTGCTTGTGCTCTGTCTGTCTGTCTCTCTCTCTCACAAATAAATAAACATTAAAAAAAAAAAAAAGAAAGCAAAAAAAGAAAATGCAAACCCAGTAACACAGTCTGTCCCCAGACCCAGTGTGGGCGCTTGTCACCTCCCTGCCCCTGACCCCTCTGGCTCAGGGGGATGGCTCACGTGAGACCTCGGTGCTCCTGCCCCAGTCCCTCTCCCTCCCCCTCCTGCCTTTCCTCCTGCTCTTCTCCAGGACCCCCTTCTCTCCCCACCTATACCCCCTGCCTGGGGCCCCTGAGACCAGCAGCAGTGGGGGCCCGAGGGCGCTCAGCCCGCCTGTTGTGGGCCCGACGCTGGCGATGCCGAGCCCACTCACAGAGGCTGCACATCAAGTGCCCCAGCTCTGCTCACGTCCCCCCAGCCCCTGCGCTCACATCTTCCCAGTCCCCCTGCGCGCTCACTTCCTCCCTATACTCACTTTCTCCCGCCCTCACTTCCTCCCCATCCTCACTTCCTCCCCACCCCCCCATTCCCCTCCCGCTCACTTCCTCCCCGCCCCCCTGCGCTCACCCCCTCACCCACTTTGTCCCCACCCCCCTGTGCTCACTTCCTCCTCACGCCCCCCACCGCTTCCTCCCATCCCCTAGATTCTTACACACCCAAACAGTACGGGGTCTTTTCTGGAAAGCCGGGGAGGGCAAGGAGGTCTCGCAGAGACCCGGGGCTCTGGGGCCTTCCTGAGCTGAGCTGCGGGAGGTCCTCGCATGGAGGGAGTGGGCTGGGCATTCGGACCACCGGGCCTCTGCCAGCCAGAGTGACCCCCGGTCATCCCGTACCTGGTACCTGGTCACACCTGTCGGGCCTCCACTCCCACCGTGTGCTGATTTGTGCCTCGTAAGGGTTCCCCTCAGGTGACAGGAGCCCTGTGTGCAGGCCCTTGGCACGGAAGGACCTCTCGGGACAGTAAACCCTGGGGGGCTCTCAGGCTGTAAAATCGGATCGCGTCATTAGTACATCATATAGCACCTGGTTCATCAAAGGACAGAAAAGGACACGCAGACGCACGTGGCTCCTCCTCCCTCAGCCCCGAGAAGCTCCTGTTTCAAAGAAATGGGGGCAGCGCCTGGGTGTCGCCTGGTCTCTGCCGGCCCCTCCGCGGCGGGCACTCCCGCGCCAGGCGCCCAGATCCCTGACCCTGGGCGGGCCTGCGGGCCTGGAGGCTCTGCCGGGGCGAGTCACAGGGGACCGGGCTGTACTGTGTGCGCCGCCTGGAGGGAGGGCAGGGCCGCAGAGTGGTCGGGGCAGGCCCGTGTCACTCCGGCCTCTGGGCGCTCGCCCAGCTGAGGGCTCGTGCACACACTGGCTGGCCCGGACTCTGCGTGTGCCGGGGTGTGAGGGGGCACTCCCCTCTTGCTGAGCCCCTGGGGCACGGATGGCCACCAGCTGCTTCTCTGCCAAGTGACTTCTGGGGACTCAGCCACACACCTGGGTGGGGCTTGGACATCTCTGGCTCCTGTCTGGGCCACCAGCTGTGACACAGGGAGGGGGCCCCACAGGGACCCACTGGCCTTGGGGTCGGGCGCCCCACAAAAGCAGAGACCTGTGGATAGGACAGTGCAGTCTCCACTGGGTTCCCAAATGAGGGTTCCACCTGTGGTCTCCACCCTGGGCCCCCGTGCGCCATGCTCCATCCCCTGCCACGTGCCCCCGCTGGGGCTGCAGCCCGTGGTTCTGGGTCTCCCTCCCCATCAGCTGGCGGGTCCCTTGGGAAGATGTCGTTCCAGAGTCAAGCAGATATGGCCTGGGGAGGGGACGTGGACACGGTGGCTTGCAGGGCAGTGACGGGGGGGAGTGAGCCCACAGGAGGCTGGAGTGGGTGCTGTCCTGTAGGCCTGGACCGGGGATGGCGGGGGTGGGCGGGGCAGGGCCTGGCAGTGGCTCTACCCTTTTACGCCTGAGGGACCTGCCCCATCCTGGGCACCCACCGTGACCTGGGCGGCCAGTCTCCTGCCCCGTAGAAGGGCAGTGACCCTTTCTCCCCTTCCTCCCCTAGCAGCATGGCTGACAGCAAGGCCAAGGCCGCCAGGGCCGCCAACAGGACACCCCCCAAGTCCCCAGGGGATCCCGCAAAGGACAGAGCAGCCAAGAGGCTGTCACTGGAGACAGAAGGTGCCGGTGAAGGGGCGGCCGCCGCGGCCCCAGAGCTCAGCGCCCTGGAGGAGGCCTTCCGGCGCTTTGCGGTGCACGGGGACACCAGGGCCACCGGGAAGGAGATGCATGGCAAGAACTGGTCGAAGCTGTGTAAGGATTGCCAGGTCATCGATGGGAAGAATGTGACTGTCACTGACGTGGACATCGTCTTCAGCAAAATCAAGTAAGTGCCCCCCCCCAGGCCTCGCACTCAGGACCCCCAGTGGGTGCGGTGCTCAGCGCGGAGGTGGGACGTGCCGGCGCCCCTGACCGTCCCTTGCGCCCCCACGGCTGCCTGGCATCTAGCCAGCTCTGCGTAGGGCACACTTTGGGAAAACAGCTTTATTTCCACTTCTTTCTGACACGCCTCCGTCTCAGTGTGATGCTCTAGCGGTGTGTCCCCCTGGCCTGGGCATCTTCTGTGGATGGCCCTGCACCCCCCCGGTTAGCAGCTGGGCTCCTCCGTGTCCCTAGCAGCTGTGACTCCGTGTCACCAGAGTGACACGGTGGAAATGCCGTTGGGTGTGTCTCCTTCCAGGGAGTTTCCTCCGGGCGAACCACTGGCGGCTGTCCTCACGCCAACCAGAGACCCAGGGGTGCCTTCACCCCCAGAGCCGCGTGTGGCCTCTCCTGCAGGGCTGACGGGTTGCAGAGGGGACTTGGCCTTTCTGGTCGCAGGGGAAGAGGTGGGACCAGTCAGGATTTAGGGTCCAAGCAGAGGCCCCGAGGAGACCCTGGCGGAGGGATTGGGGATTCTAGTGAGTACTCCATTCCCAAGACCCAAGGTCAGAGGGCAAGGGACACGGCTGGGGTGTAGACGGGGAGGAGGAGACGGGGAGGAGGGGAAGAGGGGGTACAGGAGGAGGAGGTGAAGGGGGTGCAGGACGGGGAGGTGCTCTGCGTTGGTCTGGGGAACCCAGGTGAAGCCCCGGGAAGAGATGTTCTGTCAGCAGTGTGGGCCCGGAACCCCCAGAGGCCCGGCGTCCCTGCCCCTGGGTCCTCTGACCTCTGCCGCGTCTGTGGGGCGGGCCCGGGCACACGGCAGGCGGCAGGTGTGCACCACAGGCCTCCTGGGTCAGTCATCGGCTCCCTGGTCTGTACAGCCCTCGTGCATAAGGGCCCTGGTCCCCAAACCTGGGGCTGACCGCCCCTCTGACTAGGCATCCATGCAGCGTCATCGGGACCCAAACGTCCATTCTGTCACCTTGTCCCCCCTCCCCCACCTGTGGAGGCTGAGGAGATGGCCCGGGGGAGGAGCCAGTGTGCACACATCAGCCCCCCGCCTCTGCCCCCACTCACCTCCGTCCCTCTGACCTTGGCCCCCTGCTGCCCCCACCGTGTGCCCACCTGCTCGGTGCCTGGCTGGGTGCTCTGGCCCCACCTCCCCCGCGCGTCTTGGACTTCAGTGTCCGTATGGGGTTCAGCTGGGTGGGGCTTCACGCCTGGGCTGTGCCGGGCCTCCTGGTCCCACGGGCACACCGCCCTCGGCCCGAGCCTCCGGGCTGCCCCCTGCCCATCGCCCCTGCTCACAGACCTGCTGGGCCCTGACTTGTGCCGTCCACCTCCTCACCGAGGCCCAGCCCACCGGAGCCCCCGAGTCGCTGGGGGGCGGGTTCCCGGCCTCTCTTGCCGCGTCCCTGGGGCACTTCTAGGCCCTCCTCAGCTACACGCTGCCCCTGGGGATGAAAAGCTGTGTGCTACTGAGTTGGGTCTCCTGATCCCCAGGGCCACCCTCACAGAGCAGGGACCAGACTCTGGAAGCCTCTGGGAGATGTGGCCTCAGGGTTCAAGGACACTCCCAAGAGGGGTGGGGGAGGGCCACCTCAGCCCAGAAGGTGATAAAATGTTCCTAATTGGCACCCATCAGGGAGGGGCCCGGTAGAGCTGCATCTTGGTTCTTTCCCCCGTGTCTCCAAGCTGGGGGCTCCAGGACCTTTGGGGACCAGGGAGCCGCACAGAGCCTGCCTCCACCCACTGCCTGGGACGTCTGTCTGGCAGCCAACAGGGACCAGCCCTCTGTGTCCCCACCTGGGGGTCTGCACATTTGCTGTCCTCGTGGCCCCCGGGATTGTGGCCAAGGGGACTGAGCTCTGACTTCTGAGATGTCGCAGGCAGCAGGGCCCGGGTTCCAGCCTGAGGCGCGGCGTCCTCCGCCGGGGCGCAGGGGGCCTGGCCTGCCTGCTGACCTTGTTCCCGGGACAGCTGCCATGGCCAGCCCATCTCAGGCGTGCGGTGTTGCTGGCTGACCCCCATGGTCTGACCAGAGCCCGCGGCGGCCTCAGAGGCGTCTCTGGCACAGAGCTCGTCCAGCGGAGCAGCCGCACTCCTGCACCCCAGCCGCGAGAGGGAAGCGAGGGCCGCTGTGTTTAGCGCACGCTCACACTCCTGGGGGCGGGGGGGACAGGAGCCCTGGAGGGCTCACGTGTCCTGAGCTGGGGGGCAGGAACTCCGACGAGGCCCAGCATGGCTCCTTTGTTTTCTTCCCTGGGTGTGTTCTCCAGGCCTTTAGCATTGACCTTGGGAAACCCCACTCATCCAGGAGACATGGGCAGGCCCAGGAGCGGAGGAACCTGAGCCGTGTCCCTTGGGGAGGGTTTCAACTGGGCTGGGAAGTCGCAGCAAGTGGCACGTCCAACGGTCCCACACGCTCGGCTGGCCCGGACATCGGGGTTGCACGCTCGGCTGGCCCGGGCGTCCCTGCATGTGTGCACACGCATGCACACGCATGCAGTCACAGGTAGAACGCGGGCTCTCCACGCCCTTGGGGGTGGGGAGGTGGCTCATTCCGAGGACAGGTGCAGAAGGCGTGGGCAGCCCCCCACCCAGGACATGGGTCCTTGTGGTGTGAGTGCCAGCAAGGGGACCCCTCTGGTTGCAGCCCCTGTCCTGGGAGACAGGGCCTCAGTCACTCCGACGCTTGGGGCCGAGGCTCAGCCCCTGGCTGCTGGGCACGTGGGCTCCACACTGCAGGGCCCTGGCTCGCGTCGGGGGGACGCTCTGAGTGGGCAGCAAGGGGTGGGGGTCACAACAGTCGCACCAGCCTGTGGCAGCCCCCGGGGCCCCTACAAGGGAGCAGGTGCAGGCAGGGCCCATGCCCGGGTAGTCTGGCTGGTCACCTTGGGAGGGTGCAACATGGGGCTCAGGTCTTGTCCCTGGAAGGGGAGGTGGATGATGTCCCAGGTGGGGTCGTGGGGTCCCAAGGGAGGGTTGCAGGGCTAGAGGACCCCGGGAGGCCCCAAGGAGCCCGTCTGAAGCGGTTTTTGTTCGGCCCTGTGACAAGGGTGGTGGTGGGCAGCACGTGCACGTCCCGATCCATGGGGTCTGGGGTCACACTTGTTCCAGGTGGCATCCATGGCAGAAGCATCTCGGCCTCGTGGGAGCCACGGTCGCGGAGCCACAGCCTCTGCTGGTGGAGGAGAGCCCGCTCTGTTTGCAGGCGGTTGCCATGGCTCTGCCGGCGGTGGCGCCAGCCCGGGGCATCTGCAGGCTTTGTTTAGGTCCTGTTGCCGCGGCAGCGCTTGTTTGTTTTGATGTTACTATGTGTTAGATTTTAAACAAATTTTTTGCAGCTCCACACCAGGTCTTGATTGAACACTATTGTTACCAAGACAAAGCCTCTTGCACCCTCTCCGCCCCCAGACCTCGGTTGGTCTGAAATATTAATCCAGACTCGGTGTGCCCCGCGCGGGAACCTTGGACCACGGCGTCCTCCCCGTCGCGCCTGCGTGCCTGGGGCGGGCGCGGGTGGAGGGCCGCCCGGCCCATGCGCACGCCTGCTTTGGGGGTGCTGTGTGTTCAGCGTGAGGGGCCATGTTTCCTGCAACACGATGCCGGCGTCTGAGTGTCAGGTTAGGAAGCAGCAGCTTGGCGGGGCTCCCTGGGGCCTGTCGGCCACGGCCCGGACCTGGTGGGACCTGTCCGAGGCAGGAAGTAGGGATAACAGCGCTGGCCTTCGGCACCTGCCGCGGGAACTCGGCACAGGAGTTCGGAGGGCGGATGGTGCCCGGCCAGCACGGCTGGGGGTGGGGTCCCCACGGGGAGGGGTGGGTGGAGCTGGCAGAGACTGCGGGCACAGGGGCTCCCCTGTGCCGGGTCTGCCAGGCCCACACGATCCAGGCAGCGGGGTGAGGGTGGGCGTTCAGGGTCAGCAGCAGGGTCAGGACGGCCATGTGGCCGAGGCCTTCTGTGTGGGCCCTCTCCTGGCCCGAGACCGTGCAGGGACCCCGTGGCGGGCAGCCTGGTGCGTCCGGAATCAGGGAGCCCCTGGCACGTTGATGTGGATGTTGGGAGAGGATGACCTTCCCCAAACGCTCAGAAACAGCTCCAGTGGCCTCCGTGGGTCTGTCTCATAGCCCACCCCCTGCCACAGCCAGGATGGCAATTAGCGGCGCAGGTTGTGGGCGGGAGTGGTGGCCGGAGCGCCCAGGGACCCGTCCCGCCCCTCACGGGGCCAGCCCAGCGCCAGGCGCCTGCACCGCCCTGGGCCCTGGGGGCAGCAAGCGCGCGAGCCTGGCTTTTTCCTACTTGGGGGAAGAGTTGGGGCCACAGCCGCCCCTGCAAGCAGGGCAGGGCTCCCGTGAGGCCCCTCCCGCCCCACAGCCCCCCCCCCGTCCCCTGGACCCTGACAGGCGGGTTGGGCAGCAGCACCGGGGAGCCCTGGGCAGGAGCAGGGGGACCGCCGTCTGCCAGAAAGGTCTGACTTCAATTGGTAGTCCTCCTTTTTTTTTTTTGTTTATTTTTTGACAGAGAGAAAGTGGGGGGGGGGATGAGAGAATGAGGGAGCACAGGGGAGGGGCAGAGAGAGAGAGAACAGAGGATCACAAGCAGGCTCTGCGCTGTCAACACAGAGCCCGACACCAGGCTCGAACTCATGAACCCTGAAACCATGATCTGAGCTCAAGTCAGACACTTAACTGAGGCCCCCAGGCGCCCCGGTCAGCGGTCCTCCTTGGGAACGGCATGCAATTGGAGTGGCTGGTCTGGCCTGGGACCTGATCCAGGTCAGGCGTGACGTGAGGGCATTGCCATGTCTCAGCCATGATGAAAACTCCCCCAGGAGCCCGCCGCTCCTGCCAGCCCAAGGGAATGCCCCACAGGCCCCTCCTTCTCATCGAGCCTCATCAGGGCCTTAAGTGGCCCTCGACACCCCGCTTCCTGCCTGCCCTGGCATCCTGGCCTTGGCTTTGCTGGTCGGGCGGGCAGGGAGGGCCAGCAGCTTTCTCCCACCCGCGAGCAGCAAGTTCTCTGTGATGACCCAGCACGCCAGCTGTCACCTCAAGAGAATCCTGATTCATGGAGGTGCTGGCACATTTCGGCCAGAAGCCTGGAGCCTTCCTGCTGGTGGCCCTGGAGGCACACTTGCCTGTTTTTGGAGGGCTGCACTAGCCCCCTGCCAGCCCCAGTGTCCCCGAGGTGGCCTTTGGCACTGGCAGGGTTCAGCCCCCTGCCCAGCCTGAGTTGGGCCTGGAGGCCTGGGGGACGCAGGGCTTGGGAAGCAAAATGAAACCCCAGCTCAGGGGGGCTCGTGTGTGACCAGCGACCCCATGGCTGCCGGGCGGGCTTGCAGGCAGGGCGCTGGCCGGCCTGGCCTGGGGCCGGGACAAGAGGGGGTTCCGGTGTGGGGACACCCTCCAGCTCTGTGCACTCTGGAGAACAGGCTCACTCTGTCCAGAGAGCAGTGTAATGTGATCAGTGTCTCTGGGGAAGAGACCAGCATTGTCATTCTAGAACTTGCTGTGGATGGCTCTCTGTGGCAGGGCGCCGGGTCCCCCTGGGGAAAACTCCCCGCTGGGCTGTCACGGTGGGGACACTTGGGGACACCCGGCCCGGCCAGGTGGAGCAGCCGAGCCGGCCTTAGGCCTGTGTCCACCGGATCTGAATGCGGCCCTCTGACGGCAGCCTCTGCCAGCCATCCCCCCACTCCCAGCTCAAGTGACTCACACTGGCAGTGCCTGGAGCCGCGGTGCCCAGAGAGGGCTGCGGGCTCCCGCGGCCAGGCACCCACATGCCACCCAGGCAGGGCGTGCATAGGAGACAGGAGTGCCTTTGATGGCCGGGGACAAACAGGGCCTTGACCGGGCAGCAGGGCAGGGATCTCCATGCAGGGCGGCTGCTGTGGGAAACTTACCACCCAGGATGGAGCCCTCCGATGGTTCCCTCGGAGGCTGGGTGGGGGTCGAGGCCAACTGCTTCAGGGGCAAAACCCACTGCCCCTCACTGGGTCTCAGGAGGCCCTGTACCCACCATGTCACCAGCCCCTGCCGTGCGGTCGTGGTTGGACCAGCACCCGGGGACAGAAGGGGCATCTGTGTTCCCAGTGCAGGTGCCCCCTGGGGGCTCAGGCTCCCCGGCCCCGCTCCCCGAACGCAGGCTGCCAGATGGCATGTCGAGTGCCTCAGAGTCCGTGTGTGTGACTGTGGCGTGGTGTCCGTCCTGCGTCGAGCCCAGGCTCGGGGGCTCGGAGCTGTAACTGCCAACCTGCCTCCCGAGCGGAGGCCATGCCCGGGTGCCCAGCCAGCCGCCCGCCCCTCCCGCTCTGACCATCTCGCTCCAGCCGTGCTGGTCGGCGGTCTGGGAGGACTCACCGCGGGGTGGCGCCTCCCGCGCTCTGCGCTGGCCACCAGGGGTCTCCTCGACAGGGTCTGGTTCAGATATTTCCCCGTCTTCCAGATCGGGTTTCCTCCTGGAAGTTTGAAAAGCTGCCTCTTTCCGGTGTGCGCGCGTGTCTTCTCCCCATCTGTGGCTTATTTCGGACAAGTCCTTGGAATAGCATCTTTTCAAGGGCACGGCTTTAAAAATTTTGGTGAATTCCAATTCCTTTTTGTTTCTTTTACAGACTTTCTTGGTGGTGTTTCTAAGAAATCTTGGCTTCACCCAAGAGCACAAACCTTTTCTCTTAGGTATTCTTGCCGAGGTTTAGACAGGAGGACGACGGTCCAGAGTCCATGAGCAGAGCTGGGTCCCCACGGCGCCCGTGTGGAGATGGCCCTCTCTCGGCTGGGCTGCCTGTGGGCGCGTCCTGGAGACCCTCCCCGTGGCTTCGTGGTGATCGTGCCTGTTCCGGGCCGTCTACAGGGCCGCCCCGCTCAGGCCCCTGCGCCGATGGGGGGTCCCTGTGCGGCGGGGAGCTGCTCCCGCAGGGCCGCCCCGCTCAGGCCCCTGCGCCGATGGGGGGTCCCTGTGCGGCGGGGAGCTGCTCCCGCAGGGCCACCCCGCTCAGGCCCCTGCGCCGATGGGGGGTCCCTGTGCGGCGGGGAGCTGCTCCCGCAGGGCCGCCCCGCTCAGGCCCCTGCGCAGATGGGGGTCCCTGTGCGGTGGGGAGCTGCTCCCGCAGGGCCGCTTGTTCTAGAACACTGACAACTCACTCAGTGGATGAGCAAGAGAGATCCGGCAAAGTAGCAAAAATGGTTTTTAGTTAAAATTATGAAAGGTGCAGAGCCAGTTTAGAACCTTCCTGAAGTTCTGTGAGTGGCCTTGGGTGGGGAATGAACAGGGCTGCACCTGCCCCCAGGCCCTGGGCCCGCCTTGCTGGGCGCGCTGGTGAGGCGGTCGCCCGGCCCTGTCCCTCTGTGATGCTGGGGACGCTGAGCCGGGTGGCCCCGGGCAGGGCTCGCCTCTGTGCAGTTCAGGTGGCAGGAGCCTCTTGACCAGACTTTTCCCTCCTGCTCTGAGTGGACACCGCACACCCCATTTTAGAACCAGATAACAGTTCTGTTCTCGTGTCCAGTTGGTCATAAAGGATGTGGTTCCTTTAAGCTTTTTTCCCAGACAATTTAGATTTGCTGCTGTTGCCCTTGGCGACTGACTGTTGGGTATAAACAGTGCACACCAGGGCAGGGGAGGGGCATATTCTGTATTTTAACCTTAGATTTGATTTCTGCTGTGGGAGAGGTGGGGGTTCCCCAAGGCCACTGGGCCCCCACCAGGTTCCTGGTTAGGGATCCCGAGGTCACTGGTCCCCGGGTGGGGCAGGGTTACCCTGATGTCACCTGGTCCCCACAAAGGGGCAGGGGTCCCCTGATGTCATCGGGTCCCCGGGCGGGGCCAGGGTCTCCCCAAGGTCACCTGGTCCCCGGGTGGGGCCAGGGTTTCCCAGGGTCACCAGGTCCCTAGGTGAGGCTCCGGGGGCACTACTCGTGCGGCTGTGTGCTGGGGCGAGGGGCGGGGGGGCCTGGCTGGGCCCTCAGTGCTCGCTCTCTCAGAGGGAAGTCCTGCCGGACCATCACATTCGAGCAGTTCAAGGAGGCGCTGGAGGAGCTCTCCAAGAAGAGATTCAAAGACAAGAGCAGCGAGGAGGCCGTCCGCGAGGTGCACAGGCTCGTCGAGGGCAAGGCCCCCATCATCTCAGGGGTGACGGTGAGCGTGGCTGGTGGGGGCAGCCCGTGGCGTCCGGGGTGGGACCGCAGAAGCATCACTCCCGGGGGCGGCTGACCCACCTGCCCACGGCCTCACGTGGCAGCTGGCCCCGTAGACTCACGCGGCCGCACCCATTCTCTCCCCTTACAGAAGGCCATCTCGTCGCCCACTGTATCCCGGCTCACGGACACGACCAAGTTCACGGGCTCCCACAAGGAGCGCTTCGACCCATCAGGCAAGGGCAAGGGCAAGGCGGGCCGTGTGGACCTGGTGGACGACTCGGGCTACGTGCCGGGCTACAAGCACGCAGGCACCTATGACCAGAAGGTGCAGGGTGGCAAGTAGCCTGCCCAGGAGCGGCCCCTCCTGCCGGAGCCCGCACCGCCTCACACTTCATTACATTCCTGAGCTCCCCGGGCAGAACTCAAGACTGGGGCCCGGGGGGCCACGGGGGTGGCCGTCAGGCCTCCTCCAGCCCGGGGCCTGGCGTGCTTCTCTCTGACCCCCAGGTGGGGCCCCCGAACTCACTGACCGTTTCTAACACACCTGCCTCGTCCAGTGCTGGCCGACAACACATGGCCTTTTCCAGAGCGTCTCCCAGGACCAGACCACACTAGCCACCTGACTTACAGGTGAAAGGGGCCTTTTCAGGGGGCCAGTGGGCCACGGGGGGTGAGCAGGATGGACCCTGTCAGAACTGTGCCACCTCCGGCCCTGGAGACGCCTCCCCGGAGCGTCAAGGGCAGCACGAGCTAACGCACTGAGCAGCAGCCCCGAGAAACGAGGAGTGAGCTGCTGACAGGACACCGTGCAGGTGTCAGGAAGTGGGACAGGCGCCTGCATGTGCGCGCACACGACTTCACGCACACCCATGCTCACCCACCCACACGTACACACTCACGCTTGTGCACGTCCACATGTACACGCGTCGTGTAACTGGAGGCTGGTGAGCAAGGGAGGAAGGTGAGCCCGTGAAAGGAGCTCCTCAGTGGAGCACAGGGACCCGCTCTGAAGCGCAGAGCTTGAAGCTGTCAAAATGGAAGCTGAGGACCAGATAGGCCACTTAGTTGTGTTTTTCTGAGAAGAAACTGGAGATGAGTTTGTTCCCAGAACGGGTCCGCGGAGAGTGAGAATACCGTTTCTGCCCCTTCTCCGCTGCCCCGTGTGTGTCTCCGGGTCGGGAGACCCTGCTGGCCGAGGCTCCCCGTGCAGGCGCTTTGCTGGCGTGGCGGAAGCTTCTGTTCGCAGGCCCCACTCTGAAGGCAGGGCCTCCGGGCTGTGGGTCCCCCTGGCTGCTCCCCGTTTGCTGGCACCTGGCTCAGAGCCTGGGGGCTCAGCCTCCAGGAGTCCTCCCCAGCGCCGCCCTGCCGCGAGTGCAGAGAACCACACAGCAGAGGCAGGCCCGCCGAGGGCCCCGAGGCCAGCGGCATTTCTGGCATTTGGTGTCTCCGTGAGGCTGGACGGGGGAGCCAAACATTGGGGCTCTTGTCGCAGTGGCTCCACGGGGACGTGGCTGTGGCGCTGGTCCCGGGAAAAGCCCACAGGAGCCTCAGGAAAATGCTTCTTGGAGCCCGTGCGTCCTGGCCCCTGCTGGGTCCATGGCAGCGGGGGGCTGGGGGCACCCTTCTCCTGGGCACAGGGGGCTGAGATAAAGACCAACACCACGGTGGCACACGCACCCACCCCCCTGTGCCCGAAGGGCATGCTGGTCGTCCCTAAAGCCGGGGATGGTCCCTTGTCTGTGCAGTGGGGCTTGGGCCCTCTGAGGGGACGTGGGCCTCCCACGGTGAGGCCTCAACCCATGGTTGGCGGCAGCCTTGCCAGCAGCTTCTTCCCGGCGCGTTAGCTCGGAGATGGGCTGCAGGCTTGGAGTCGCTTGTTCAGACGGTCACATCGCGGTCTCTAGTTTCTGCCTTGGCAATCCTGAACTGCCCGGCCAGGCCTCTCCACTCCATGCTGGGAAGGCAGGGAACCGCGGGCTGAGTGCGGGAGGAGGGACAAGCAGGCAGGACACAGGACCCCCAGGCTGGACCTCTGTGAGGGTCCGGAGGCAAGGGGAGATCGCGGGGAGCGGGTCTGAAGGCAACTCTGAACGTGACCAGTGTTTCTCAACGAGCGGATCACAACCCAGATCCCGTCTGAGGCGGTGGGGCTCCTGCCATGACACCTGGGTCCCCACTGTCGCAGCCGTGACACAGCACGGACGCTGGACTCCAGCAGGACCTGGGCCCTCGCAGAGTGCATGCCCCCGTGAGCAGAGGCACGAGGGCCCCAGTGGCTCAGCCTGCATAGGGAATGGGTAGCGCCCCCACCGGCCCTCCTCAGCCTCCCTCACCCCCGGAGGCCATGTCCTGTGCCAGAGTAGGGTCTCCAGGCAAAACGGCCTCCCCAGGACCACCCTGGGAGACGGGTCTAAGCCTGAGAAGCCACACATCTGCCTGCCCCCGGGGACCCCTGCCGAGCGCCTTGCCCGGAGCGGGAGCCCCGTTCTCAGCGGAAGGCACCGGTGCTGGAGGCTGGCGGGGCCCAGTGCTCGCCTGTGACCAGTGTTTCCAGACGCGCTCCTGACCGTCCGAACGGCACCTGCCCGCTGGGTTTGTGAATGGGACCCCTTGGCCACCCGCCCCGTCCCGCAGCAGGGGGTCCAGCGGCCGCCCAGGGGCTCCATTCTCCCCTGCCCGACCCCAAGGCCTCTTCAGATGGCACCTTTCCCCGGTGGAGCCTGGAAGACGCAGCGCCCCCTCCGTCAGGAAGGAGACTCCGTCACGAGGCTTCAGTGGTCACCCTTCCATCAGCTTAAACTCATCTGTGAAACGTGTGGCTGCACGTGTGGCCCCCGCACACACGCACGCACGCTCCCCCGTCGGTCTGAACACTGAGAACACACAGGCAGGTGTGTGTCACTGCTGCATGTCTGATGCTCTGCCAATTAGCTTCTACTAACCGTGGTTACCCAGAAATCCAGCGTCCGTCTGTGAGCGAGACTGCACAGCACGCAGGAGACAGGGCCCGTTCTGCCGGGGGGGCGCGCCGGCAGAGAACTGGAGGGGCTGCCTGGCGCTGATCGCACCAGAACACGTATTTATTTCTATTTAACGTGACAGGACAGGCAACTAGGCGGCGGTCAGTAACACGGCCGGCGTTACCAGGGAAGGGCACATCACGTAAGTGCAGGACGTCACGGCAGAGGACACACATTTACACTGGAGTATTTGTACACCTATGGTGTCCCCAGTCCTCCGTCTGCGGCGGGGGAACGGTGCGCGCAGGCGGCTCGCTGGCACCTGCCGGCGTTGCTCTGTCCTGCGTCCCCGTGCTCAGAGCTCAGGACAGGCCACGGGTGTCCCTCTGGCTGCTCGGCGGACAGGGCCTGTGGCAGCGGGCACGGCTCACGTCCCCACCCCAGGCTGTTTCTGTGACGGGCTTTCTGGCGCCCGGCGGGGCCCGTCTGCTCAGGCAGGCATGACGGGCGGCTGCTCTGGCGCTCCGCCGCGTGGTGGTGTAGGAGGGGACACCTAACGTTTTCCCCGTCCGGTCTTTACGGGAAGCGCGTGTGCCGGGGACCCAGCCCAGCTCTCTCCACACAGGCTGGCTGCTACCCCGTCCTGCAGCCCAGGCCCCCTGGGACGCCCTGTCACCACCCGCTCCGTGCAGGCCGGGATGACAATTCAGCTGTACTGTGAAGCTCCCGATAGGCTAGAACGCCCTTCCAACACGGATCCCGAACAGCTCCCCCCACTGATTTACTACTGAGCCCTGGGGAGCCGGCGGCTCCGGGCGCAGCCTCTGTCCCTGGGCGGGCGGCGGGCGTGGCCCCGGGCGGGCCGGGCGGCGCTCACCCTGAGCTTTGAGATGCTTTTCCTCTCCCTTTAGACTCTTGAAAACCCAACCAAGCCAAACAACAAAGGAAACCCGCACAACTTAAAAGAAACTTGAAAGGATCGTATACTACTAGTTTGTACTGAGTTTTTTCAGGAAAGGGAAATAAATTTATATATATATGCAATATATTTTTACACTGTTTTGTTACCATTAGGGAGTCCTGAGTGTATCACTTTATCAGTGTGATGGTAAAGTAGCGTCGACGTCTTGGGTGTTCTGACTCAGAGAGGCACGTCTGCTGGCATCTAAGAGCCGCACTCACCGGGGACACGTGCGGGATCGGGGCGGCCCTCCTCTCCCCCCCCAGAGCTGCTGTCAAGGCCTGGCTGGCTCGCGTCTGTCTGCATATCGCTCCTCCTGTGTTCGCTGTTAACATTGTGTGTCAAATTGGTAAAGTGATAAATAAAGGTGTTGAAATGTGGCTCTGTTGTCTTCCAGGTGCACCGTCTACACCAGCAGCCACACACGGGCGGGAGCATCTAACTCGGACAGGCCGGGGGAGGGGCCGGGGGAGCGGCGAAGCCACACTCACAGGGCCGCCCGCCATCTCCCCACGGGAGGGCCTTGCTTCCTCGCTCGGATGGACGGGGCGCCTCCGGCACCGAGCAGAGTCCCGGGCTCACCCTGATCTCTCCCTGGTGCAGCCCCGGACACAGCAATAGTTTGTGAAACAGGTTTCAAAAATGAAGATAAAGGCATTTTAAGGCCACGACGGGGAATTGCACGGGTGGAGATTAAATGTAAGTCTAAGCGCAGCAACACCGTGGCCACAGACAGAACGAAGGGAAGCGGCTCAGAGCAGAAGCCGTAAAAAACCACAGAAAACTGTAAATAAACGCTTTCCGTGGGAATAAAAAATGTTTCATTAAAATGCTCGAAAGCCAGGGCGCCTGGGTGGCCCAGTCAGTTAAGTGTCTGACGCTCCATTTCGGCTGAGGCCATGATCCACAGCTTGTGGGTTCTAGACCCACGTCAGCCTCTGTGCTGCGGGGAGAGCCTGCTTGGGACTCTCTCTCTCAAGAGCAAAGCAAAGCAAAACAAACAAAAAACACTACCCCGCCCTAAAAAACCAAAAACCCAAATCCTTGAAAGCCATCACATGTAAGCCAAAGGGTGCGCAGGGAGGTACACACCCACGGCTCCTGTGTGCTGCCGGGGAGCGGGGGCCCTGACTAGACGGACACACGTGTGCTGTAATAATACCCCAGGAAGAGCGAGCGCACAGCTTCCAAAATCAGCTGAGGTGAGAATGACGAGGGATGAAAAATACCCTAAAAATGGCGACAGTAGAGAGAGAGACAATCACAGAAGAAACAGAACACAAACTGAGAATAAACAAAAGCTATCGATTATGTTAGGTGACACAGCAAGAGAAAGGAGAGAAAACCAATACAGTGAAAAAGAAAGGTTCAGAGCTGAACGCGTCGGCAATGTCTGCTAAGGTGGAGCAGCAGAAGCCGTGAGGCGGGAGAGAAAGCGAGAGAGAGCACCCCGACAGCCGGCATGAACCACGGCCAGGGGCGGGCGGCCCCGGCACGGCGGGGAGGACGCAGGGGCGGCCCCGGCCTCGCCAGCCGCCCCAGAGCCCTGCCACCGGCTCTGTGGCCCCCGGGGCCCTCCCGATGCGTCCTTGGGCCGGAGGCTGAGGTGGAGCCTGGTGTCCAGGCCGCCCCTGCTCACCTGCATCCCTTTCCCAGAACGGCACGGTCTTGCTCACGGACAAAACTCCAGGTCCTGAAGCCGTGGAAATGCTACTAAAAGGCTGTTATGCCAAAAATTGGAAAATTAGGCAATATGAATGAATTCGAGACACAGGTCCTGTGAGAACCCAGGACGAAATGGACAGCTTGCACCGTCAGAGGGCTCACGCCAAGTAGAAAACCCCCAAAACCTCAGTGGCTGGACACAGGGACATTTCTTTCTTACGCACATGGAGACCAGCTGCGGTCAAGGAGGGCTCTCTGCCCACAGGAGAGACACACGCCTGCTGGTCTGTGGCACCGACAGCAAGGCCTCTGAGGGGCCGGCGGCACCCCGGCTCTGTCCTACTCAGAATGAGCCGCACGGCCCCAAACCAGCTGCGGGGGGCTGGCAAGCGGAGGGGCGGACGGCTGCTGTGAGCATGGGCTCTGCCGCAGCCTTTAACCACTAACGGAACTGAACCAACAGCCGAAAATCTCCCACAAAGAAAACTTCAGGCACAACTGGCTTCCTCAGCAAGTTCCACTGCACACTTAGGACAGAGGAGGACACCCGTCCTAAAGCGTCCTAGGGAGCAGAGGAGGACGCACCACGGAACCTTTGTCCCGGGGACGGCGTGGCAGCGCGAACGCGGACGGGACGGCCCCATAAAGGGCTGGAGCTGCGGAGCTGGGGCCACCGCGCGGCGTCAGCGCGGTCCTGGGACTGGGCTCCAGTTCCGCTTGGTGGCGGCTGGGGCGGCACTGTTGTCACCCCTTCCTGAGAAGGAGGGGATGGAGACCCAGAGAATTCCAATAACTACATGTCAGACGTGAAGTGGTGTGCCCAGAATACAAAATCCTCAACAAAACAGTAACCAAATCCGACAGTACGTTTGCAAAGGAAAGCTCATCATTACTGAGCTGTGCTGAACCCAGAAACGTCTGCTTGTTTTTACATTAGCGAATTGATTAATCTCACGAGCAGAATAAACGAGGAGAATCACACGGTCATCTTCAATGGCTGCAGCAAGGTGGCAACATTCATCCATTCGTGATAAAAACCATCTCAGCAAATTAACACCACAAGCTCCTTCCACCGGTTCAGGCCGTCCACAGAAACACTGCGGCTCCCACCCCCTCTAGAACGAAGCCTTTAAAAGCTTTGACAGTAAGTGCTGAAAACACAGACCAACAGAAACTAATACACTTCTAACAGAATATCCGTGCGACCATTCTGGAAACGATCTGAAATTATCTGCAGCGAAGGTGTTAAGGACATGGTTTAGGATTTAAGTGAAACATGAACATAATGTGACACAGAAAGTTAATTAAGAACCAAATGGAATTTTAGAACTAAAAACATATGTAATTTCCGAAGTTAGAAAGCCACTATCTACACAGGCCTAAGTGCAGAAGGGGCCTGTGACAAGGCAGCAAAAATTACCTAAGTGAAGGCCGAGAACAAAAGATGGGAAAAAAGACCCGAAGTCTGGGGACCCGTGGGGACGCTCCCAAGTGGTCTGAGGGGAACTGGGGCCCAGGGAGGCGGGGGAGGAGAGAAGCTGGATCAAATAACCATGTTGAAGAAACGGTGGCCAATACTCTTCCAGATTTGATGAAGGTTACAAACTCACAGGTAAGAAGCTCAACGAAACCCAAACAAGAGGAACATAAAGTAACACATGGTGATCATTCTCAACAAGCCTAAAATGGATTAATGCTAAAATCTTTTCAATAAATAAAAAGATGACGATGAAAATCACACTCCCCCGCAAAAACCGCATTTGCTTCGACACGTTTTCCTGCTAAATTACAGAAACTGGCACCACAGGACACAGCCCTGACCAGACAGGGAGGGACCTGGGGAGGCCGCCTCCCAAGGGAAACGCCCGACCCCTGACCCCTGACCCCGAGTGGCAGAGCCCGACGGGTGTGCGGCCGGCATGGGGCGGGCCTCTGCAGGCTCGCCTGCCCTTGTCCCTCAGTTAACAGGGCACCGTTTTACCAAGAAAGCAAGGACTGACATAAGGTAAGAAAGTTCCAGACTCAGAGCCCGGTGTTCTGCCCACAAATGCCCTAATTCTCAGGAACGCGCTGGAAGCAAGCACCCGGGGAGATACTTCCACTGCGACACAGGAATATCGCAGAACAGGATTTTTCATGTTTCCCCAAACAGGCTTGGAACTTATTTGCTCCTGCTCAGGAACCATGGTGCATAGCTTCCTTTGTGAAAGAATTCAGTGAGGGAAACCCAGTCACGATTTATAAAAAGTCCCTTTTTAGATACGTCAGTTAAAGAAGGACTCTTGTCACACAAAATTACTTAATGATCACATACTGCTCTCTTCCATTAGAAAGAAAAATACATTTTATTTCAAGATATTCCGTGGAAAATTAATGATGTTGGTCTCAAAAAATACCAATACGTCTTGTTTCAAAACATGTGGAGGGCTTGGATTAATCCCCCCTTTTAATTTTTGCAAGTCCCGGTCCTGTCTCAGGAAGCAGCAGCAGCGTGCTGGCGTCGGAGGGACGGTCCCGGTCAGCATCTCTCCCGGGGCTGCCCGGATGTAGCCTCGCTTACAGGCAGACTGATCCTGTCTGTCCAGGGTGTTGCAGAAAATCGAGCTACAGGCCCAGAATGCGTTTCAAAACACTTCAGCTAATTACCAACAGGAGGCACAGCCCTCACCACACAGGTACCAGGTTGCAAAGAGCTTCCACATTTTACTAGGTTTCCTAAGCAACACAGACGCACAGGCCGTGAGCCCCGGAGGCCGGGGGGTGGGCGCGCGGGCGCGGGGGCCCAGCAGAGGCCGGGGGTGGGCGCGCGGGCGCGGGGGCCCAGCAGAGGCCGGGGGTGGGCGCGTGGGCGCGGGGGCCCAGCAGAGGCCGGGGGTGGGGGCCCAGCAGAGGCCGGGGGTGGGGACCCAGCAGAGGCCGGGGGTGGGCGCGCGGGCGCGGGGGCCCAGCAGAGGCCGGGGGTGGGCGCGCGGGCGCGGGGGCCCAGCAGAGGCCGGGGGTGGGGGCCCAGCAGAGGCCGGGGGTGGGGACCCAGCAGAGGCCAGGGGTGGGCGCGCGGGCGCGGGGGCCCAGCAGAGGCCGGGGGTGGGCGCCCAGCAGAGGCCGGGGGTGGGGACCCAGCAGAGGCCGGGGGTGGGGGCCCAGCAGGGGCGAGGGGTGGGGGCCTAGCACAGGCCGGGGGTGGGCGCGTGGGCGCCGGGGCCCAGCAGCCTCTGAGGCCCGGCGCTGCCCTGCGGGAACAGGCCGAGCGTCTTCTTGAGCTCCTGGTAGCTCCAGTGCAGCTGTTCCACCTCGGCCTTGTGCTGCGCCCGCACCTGGCTCAGCTCCTGCAGGAGGTGCTCGTTGGTGCTGACCAGGGAGCTGGAGGAGAGGAAGGGGGGGGACACCTGAGTCCCCGCCCTCTCTGCCCACCCCGGGGTCCAGCCTGCAGCCCCCTCTCCAGCAGCATCCTCCCTCACCTGGCCTGGGCCCAATCGACCCCTGTCCCCTCCCAGTAGCCAACCCCCTCCTATCTTGCACTTGGCTCCCGCCATCTGCCCCTCGCCTCCAGACGGCACGATGCTACCTCTGACCCGCGCCCTTGGTCACCATGCCACGTGCGGGGCCACTCGGCACCCTGGACGGAGAAGCAAACAGGAGTGAGGCGCCTCACTCCAGCCACACCTTTTTTTTTTTTTTTTTTTTAAGAAAACCATCATCATCTTCACAGCTGGCAGAACAATGTTCTAATTCCAGAAAAGATCCAAAGACTGACAGATTTCTAACTCCGGTCCAATGTAAAGGGGCTCCCTGAATAATTCTGATGCGTGACGGTGTAACTGAAGACCGCCACTCACATCTGACCACTGTTGTCCTTCGAAGGACTTCAGGAAAGAAGCGGCACCGTGCTGCCCACTTGGTCACCTGCTGACTGCCCTCACGCCCCAGTCAGCAGTGACCGGGGTGGATGGACGTGGGCCGTCTTCCCACAGACACGTGCCCCCAACGACAGACCTCCTCACAGCAGGCAGCCAGGCGGGGGCCCACCCCCACCCGAGGCATGGCAGCCCTCTCCAAATGGAGCCTGTCGTGCCACAGACGGGGACCCACCGGGTTATGGGAGCCATGCTGCCTCGCCTGGCCCCTCCCTGCACCCGGGACGGCCACCTTCTGCCCTCCTGCCGCTGCCCCATCTCATCTCTCAGGAGCCCCTTCCCCTCTGTAACTGGTGCTTGGGGTGAGCCCGCCGACCCCCGGGAAGGGCACAGCCTGGCTCCACCTAGGGCCGCGCTGTAGTCAAGCCTGGGGGAGGCGTGTGGGACTCAGCCGCAGGCGAGGGAGTAGGGGCGAGCTGGGGTCACGCTTTGCAAGTCCACAGAGCGCATCTCACGCCACCCAGCGAGCGGCACACCTCCTCCCTGCCCCCACTTCCCAGCACACGATTCTCTGGATGGAAACTGAGCTCCCGCCTTGATAGCCCTCGGGCGCGTGGGCCAGGCCGGGCAGGCACACGCCGGGGGGAGCCGGCCCCGCCCCCGCGCGCCCCGGGCGGCACCTGTGGCTCTCCTGCAGCATCTGGGTGAGCTCCTGAATCCTGTCGTAGTGCTCCAGGTGCTGCTTCAACTCCACGATCTCGTCAGAGAGCCTCTTCACACTCGTTTGAAGTCCTGAAGGAGAAAAAAGTAGCATCATTTAGTGAGAGTCACTCATATTTTGAAAACGAAAATAGCTCAAGAGTTTAAGCTGGATTGGGACACAGGCAAGCCGTGTGTATAGGCAAAGCATAGGGCTTGGAAAAGGTCGGTTTCTGTGAGCAACTCAAAAATCACTTTGGGATTAAAGCCTTGGGCCTCTGCCGTCCAGACCCCCGAAGAACCACATCCCGCAAGGAAGGCGGAGAGTGGAGACAGAGGCGGGCCTGGCGCCAGCCGGAGGCTCTCTCCACTGAGCCACGTGCTGGCCGGAAGGGGCCTCCAGGAGCGCCTCCCCCACCGGCAGCAAGCTCTGCCCTCCGGGAGGCCCTGTGTCCTCTGGTCCCATCAATGACAGTGTGGGTTTGGATTCCATCTACGTGACTCCTGTCTCTGGGCTTCCAACTTGCGAGGAGAAGAAATGTATCATTTCTTGGCTCCCAATCCCCAAAACCAGGCTCCAAATAAATCCACACACAGACACGTGGCTGTAGAACTACACAGACCGGAGACAAGAGGAAAGCCAGAGCAGGGAGGTGCGGGAACAGGGACAGAGCACACGGATAACAGGCCCCCACAGCAGAGGCAAACGATCCCGAAAGCACTACAGCGAGACTCTACTAGTCAGGACCAACACCCACCTGCACTGCCACCGGAGGGGAGTGAAAGGGATTCTGGGAAGGGGACAGTGAAGGCGTGGTTTCGGCATCCCCAGAATCCCCGCAGCAGTCTAGCACCGAGAGTGACTAGCCGCCAAGACCGGAGCCGCACCGACCACCTTTCAGCGCCCGGTGGCACGGCGGCCGCAAGACGCAGGCAGGAGAGCCGAGAGCTCAGCCGGCCCCACTCCTGTGGGCGGGGCGCGGCCGAGTGTCCCCTGCTCTCACAAGAAACCCCTGCAGGGCGACTGAGGACCCACGGCTGACACGAGAGGTCCAGCCTCCTCCGGCGAGGTCAGACCAGGGGGTCCCGTGTGGCCTGTACCACAGAGGAACGGCTGGTGAGGGGCCCAGGCCGTCCCGGAGAGGACGCCAGAGGCGAGCGGGAGAGAGAACAGGGCCCGGGGGGCCCCCACGGGGCTGCGGAATTTCTCTATGGAGTCTGAAACGCCGCCTGCCGCCCCCCGGACACGAGAGCATGAACCCCACGTGCACGTGGGCAGCACGGAGCGCTGGGGGCAAAGCCCGCACGAAGCTGTTGCCCTGGACGAAGGAAGCTACGCGGTGACGCGACAAAACCGGGACCGGTATCTCAGGACAAGCGCCAGGCCAGAAAGAAGTGGGACGAGAGGGGCGCCTGGAGGGCTCAGTCGGTTAAGCATCAGACTTGGTTTTGGCTCAGGTCATAACCTCACGATCTGTGAGTTCGAGCCCCACATCGAGCTGTGTGCTGGCACCGTGGAGCCTGCTGGGGATTCTCTGTCCCCCTCCCCAGCCCGCGCGGTCTCTCTCGCTCTCTCAAAATAAATAAATGACCTTTAAAACAACTGATACGGGAAATGGGAGAACAACCGTGAACCGGGCATGGCTGCAGGCGGCCCGCCTCAGGCGCGAGCTCGCAGCAAAGGAACGCCTCCTGAGAAATGAAGGCCGAGCCAGTAAAACAGGACAATGACATCTCAAGAAACGGGGAAAGGGGAAGGTTTTTAAATGAAAATTCAGGAGCAGACTATAACAAACCCACGAAACAGCCCAATAAACACAACAGAAGAGACTTCAGGAGGTGCGTCACCAAGGCGCCTGCCCAGAGCCGGGTCTCGTCTGTGGCTGCGCTCCCGGAACCACGCCCACAGGGAGGGCCTCGGGGGGGCTGTAGCCCGGAATCATCTGCTCCGTGGCCCTTTGAGAAAGGTTTTGGACCCCTGGAGACCTCAGTGGGCCAGTCCTCAGGGCAGTTAAAACTTCCAAGCGACCTTGCGGTCTACACGCAGACGAGATTCACGGAGACGCGCACGACCACCACCCCCTCGTCAAAACCCCAGAATCTGACTGAAACACTGAGCGCGCTTCCGTGAAGACGGAAGAACGGAAATAGAGTGGAGAGAGGGGAAGGAAAGTGACCTGGCTCTGGAAGAAACGGGGACAAAGAGAACAAGCACCGCTCTGCCCGGAAGAGACCAGGCGGCGGAGGAGAGACCATGTGCTCGCTCAGGGAGGTGGGCAGGGGGCTCCCCAGGCCACGGCCCTGCCACCAACCCAGGCCACCTCCCCGGGCTTCTAGGGACCTGCTCGGGGCGAGTGGGAGCGGCTCTCAGCCCTCACAACATTTTGCAGTATTTACCCGACCTGAAGTCACCCTACAAGTGTTTGAACACTTACATTTCACCAAATAATGTCACCAAATAACCCACAAACTCACCAGCAATCTGCAAATTTAAGGTAGCGGCAGTGTCTGCATTTTTGACTTCTGTTTTCACACTGCACAGAAGAGCCTTCAAGCTACTGTTCTCCTCCAGAGACTTATCCAGGCGCTGCCTCAAGTCATCCTAAGGGCACAGAACACCACACTTAAAATGGAGGAGTCGAATTCAGCAAAATGTATATAGAAAATTAAACCTTTTGAAATCACCAGACATTAGTTTCCTCTTACATCTCATAACCAAGAAATCACAATGCGAACAGAAATCACAGATGCCCTCAGCTGAGCAGCACAGTGTCCTTCCGAGGGGACAGAAAGGGGTGGCACGGTTCCGGAGGGGGCAGGTGGTGTCCCCGGCGAACCCGGTGAGGGCGTGCTTCAGCAGGAGGGGAGATGTGCTGGCTGCTGGAGCCCTGTCTCCTCCAGGAAGGTCCCATGCTTACCGCAGCTTGGCCCCTCTCTCTTCTCAAGGAGCAGGAACAAGGGCTGGGCAGCCTGCCAGCTCCAAGTGGCCCCTCTGGCCTCACTTCCTGGGCAAGGGCGCAGGCAGATCTTAGGGCTCTGCACTGCCCCAAGCAGGAGCCCCGCTGACTCCTGCCATCCCATCACAGGCGGGAGCTGCAGACGGGGTGGGCTCCTCTCACACTCCCAGAGATGGAGGCAATGCCCAGCATGCCCTGGGACATTAAAGGGGAGGGAGGGGACCAAGGCCACTGTGAGCGCTGGTGGCACAAGGCCCATCAAGGCCACCTTGCCTGCGAGAAACCGGCACACACACCCCCACCAGCGGAGCGAGCGTCTGTCTTAAATGACAGGGGCCCTTTCAGGACAGCGCTACGTTTGTGTTCCACCCTGCCAGCCCGGCCAGGCCCAGCCGGTGCACTGGTCCCTCCGTGTGCACATCCGCTCCGGGCGGTACAGAAACCGTTACATGGCCAGTTACGTGCCGATGGCCTGTCTCCGGAATACGTGGTACGTTCCGAAAGGGCAGGGGCCGGGCCCTGGTGCTAATGGTCTCGGGGGAGGCTGCCGCAGGAGCAGGGGACCGATCACACCCCAGGCTGGACGGCTCGGGGGCGGGGCTTCTGCTGACACTGGTCTCCTGGGCGTCGGGATCTGAGGAGACACGACGCAGAACCAGCGTCTTCACACCACGGAGGGGACCAGGGTCAACAACGGGCCCCTCAGGAACAGCTGACTTCCTCTGTGAGAAGCAGCTCCGGGCTGACCCGCCACAGGCCTCCTGAGGGAGCTCCACTGACCACGCCTCCCTCCTCTGGGATGGGATCAATGGGGTAGATCTCAGAAGGCGCTGAGCAAGGCTCTCGGGCCGCCAGATGGTTCCAGACTGGTTGTCCAAGCAGGGCCTCTCACTGCCCCTGTCCAAGGTCACCCTGTAGAACAGGGTCAATCAGACCGTCCATGGAGGTGAAGATGTCGCACTTCCGTGCACGTCTTCCACGTCAGACTGCATCGCTGCGGAGCGGAAGCCCGGGGCCTGTCTGTCTGGAGACGGTATCGGACGTTCCAGAGAGCCGTCTCCCAGCCGTCCAGTGGCTGTTCCCATTCCCATCTTCCGGAAGACATGGCTGACGCAGAGACTGGGTGGGCAGGGTACTCCTGCTGCCTCACGCTGGTGGGCCTGCTGACTGGGTCCCCAGCAGGGACCCCCAAGAGCACGAGACAAATAACCCTGGCGCTCCCTGGCCCCGAGAGGGCCTCAGGCAGCCTGAAGACCAGCCCACGTGCACAGAGCCAAGGCTGCCTGGGGGCGAGCCCCGCGGGGGGTGCCCGCCTCCATCAGGCCTTCAGAGGAGACTGTGGCCCTAACTGACCACGTGAGGGCAAGACCCTGAGTCAGGTGAACAGCTCGGCTGCTCTGGGATTCCCGACCCACAGATGTCGACAACAGAGAGATGCCTGCCGCAGAAGGTGCCGCCCACCCTCTGGGGTGGCTTCGTGGGCAGCAACGAATCACACAACAGAGGGCTAAGTAACTCGCCGGAATAGCGGCTACTATGTCGCAGAGCACACTCCCAACCACGGGACATGATCTGTTAGTCCTGACTTTTTACAAGAGCCCCCGGAACAGAGTCCATACACTAAAACTCACCATAATGATGAGCAAGGGAAACAACCTCACCTGGCTGAGTGCATGGCAGCCATTTTATTCACTTATATGTACAGGCACGTACGGACTGATTCAGTTAAGTGTATTTATTTTGAGACAGAGAGCGCAAGAAAGTGGGAGAACAAACGAGAGGGGCAGAGAGAGAAGGGGAGAATCCCAGCAGGCTGTGCGCTGGCCGCCCACACGGGGCTCAGTCTCACAAGCTGTGAGATCATGACCCGAGCTGAGATCCAGAGTCAGACGTTTAAGTGACCGAGCCTCCCAGGCGTTCCACATGACGTTTTGGAGTAAAAATCATATACATGGTGACCTGACTACCACAGTCAAGCTAATTACCGTAGCTTCTCCTCACAGAGTTAACGCTTTTTGGTGAGCACATCACAGCTATTTTCATAGCAAACTTCCAGACTCTGCAGTACGGTAACTGTGGACCCCACCTAGTCATCTTACACAGCCGCGGCCACATCCAATGTCCCCTTACCGCCACCCCCACTGCCCACCTGCCCGCCCGTGGTGACCACCTTCCACTCCGTTTCTGTGTATTCAACCCTTAGACTCTTAGACGCAGAAGTAGGTCGCACAGCTGTTTTCTTGCTGTCTGGTCACAGGCACACCGCCCTGCAGGTCCCTCCACGTTGTCAGGACAGCAAGACTTCCTTCTTTTAACGGCTGATGGTATTCCGTGGTACAAACACACACTGTCTGCATCCGCTCATCCATCAGTGGAGAGTTCAGCTTTCCATGTTTCTGCGACAGTGGATGCTGCCGCTGTGAGCACGGAGGGCAGACCGCTCTGAGAGGCACTGCGGACTGTCCTTTCCTGCGGGCACGCGCCTGAGAGCGGGACTGCTGGATCGTCCTGCAGACCTATTTTCATTTGGGGGGAACCTTCATCCTGTCTTCCACGGTCGCTGCGCCAGTTGGTAATCCCTCTGACAGTGCACAAGGTTCCCTTTCCTCCACGTCCTCACCAACATGTTGTCTGTTTGATTATAACCATTTCTGACAGGTGTGATGACCTCGCCCTGCAGCTCTGAATCTGCATTTCCCTGATGGTGGGTGATGCTGCGTATCTTCCCACACATCTGCCGGCCGTGTGGATGTCTTCCCTGGAGGAATGTCTATTCAGATCCTCTGCCCATTTTAGTTGGGTTCTCTTTATGCTATGGAGTTGTAGTATTTCTTTCTACGTTCTAGATTCTAACCCATGATGAAACAGACGGCTTGCAAACACTCCCTCCCAGTCCACAGGCTGCCGTCTCACTGTGCTGACGGCCTCCTTTGCTGGGCAGGGGCTTCTGAGTTTGATGGAGCCCCACTTGTGGATTTCTGCTTTTGTCGCCTGTACTTCGGTGTCACATCCAAGAAACCATCACCAAGACCCTACCTAAGGGCCTTTTCTCTGTTGTTTTTTCTAGAAGTTCTACAGTTTCCAGTCTTACATTTAAATCTTCAATCCATTCTGAACTGACTTCTATGTATGGTGTTAAGGGTCTGGCTGCATCTTTTGCAGGAGGCTGTCCAGTCTTCCCAGCACCATTTACTGAAGAGCCTGTCCTTCCACGTCGTAAATTCTTGGCGTCCTTGTCAAAAATTAGGTGGTATGCATGGATTTATTTCTGGGGTCTCTATTCTGTTCCATTGATCTGTGTGTCTATTTTTTTGTCAACACCATACTGTTCTGATTACCATAGCTCCCTTCATAATATAATGTGAAATCATGGAGTGTGATGCCTCCAACTTTGTTTCTTCTCCATAGGGGTTTGGCTATTAGGGTTTATTTTTTGTGGAACTAGAAAAAGAAGAATACAAATTTTAAGAAAAATAACTATACAAATTAAAATTTTTTTTTGTTCTGTGAAAAATGCCATTGGAATTTTTATAAAGATTGCACTGAATCTGTAGATTAATTTCAGTAGCGTGGAATTTTTAACACTATTAATCTCCTAATCCATGAACATAGGCTGTCCCTCCATTCATTCATCCATGTCTTATAGTTTTCAGTGTTTAGATGGTTAACCTTCTTGGTTAAATGTATTCTTAGGTATTTTATCCTTTTTGATACAATCATAAATGGGATTTTTATTTCGTTTCCTTTCCAGATCATTGTTGGTGTGAAGAAACACAGCTGACTTGTTATACTGATTTTATGTCTTGCAACTTTACTAAACTGATTGGTTCTAACAGGTTTTTGTTGTTCTGCGTCTTTAGGATTTTTTACACATATAACCCTGTCCTCTGCAAACAGACGCTCCTACTTCTTCCTTTCCAATCTGGATGTCTCCTCTTCCTGCACACTCTTGCTACTGCTTGCAGTTTTATGCTGAGCCGTCCTCACGTGAATGCATGGGCATGCATGTCCTGCATGTGTCCTGGAGAGGATCCTGGCTGAGAAAGCGAGCTTTCGGTTTTCTCCCGCTGATCATGATCTTAGCTGTGGCCTTATCATACATTTATTGTGTTGAGAAAATTTTCTTGTGTAGCTATTTTGTTGAGACTTTTTATAACGAATGGATGTTGAATTAGGTCAAATGCTTTTTCCCCATCTGTTGAGATGACTGTGGTTTTGATCTTCAGTCTGTTTATGTGGTGTTCTAATTAGCATATGTTAAACCAGCCTTGCATTCCAGGGGGCAGTCCCACTTAGTCCTGGTGCATACTGCTTTGTGTCTTGAATTTGATTTCCTAGTATTTCATTGCAGATTTTTAAATTCTGTTCATCAGTGATATTAGCCTGTAGTTTTCTTTTCTTGTGGTGTTTTTGGTATCAGGATGATACTGGCTTCATAAATGAGTATTAAAGTATTTACTCCTATTTTCTGGAAGAGTTTAAGAAAGAGTATTAATTCTTCTGTAAATATGCAGTAGAATTAAGCCATGAAGTCATCTGGTCCTGGTTTTTTTGTTGTTGTTGGGAGGGTTTTTTTTTTTTATTATTGCTCAATTTCCTTATTTGTTATTGGTCTGTTTGGGCTTATTTCTTCTTGACACAGTCTTGGCAGGCTGCATGTTTCTAGGAACGGACCCATTTCTTCTAGGTTACCCAGTGTGCTCACATAAGAGCACTTGTCACAGTCCTGATGGCCCTTTTTATTTCTGAGGCATTCATTGTGATGTCTCCTCCTTTATGTGTGATTTGAGTCTTCTCTCATTTTTGTAATCCAGCTAACAGTTTATGGATCGTGCATATTTTTTCAAAAACTCAACTCAGTTCTGGTACTTTTTTCCTGTTATTTTTCTAATTCTCTATTTGGTTTATTTCTGCTCTGATGTTTACAATTTCTTCCTTTTCTCCTGCTAACTTTGGGTTTAGTCTGCTCTTCTTTTCCTAGTTCCTTGAGGTGTAAAGCTGGGTCGTTGAGATCTTTCTTCTTTTTAAATACAGGCATTTGTGTGTAACAGTCTTACACGAGGATGTTAGGAAGGGCAGGGGCAGCCCTGCCCAGTCAGGAGTCTCGGGCTTGGGTGCTGGGAGGAAGCTGTGCCAGCTCTACTTGCCCTCGGGTGCCACCTGGCGGACAGAATTCTTCCGGTCCAGGAGCACATCGTGGCCCTGTGCTGGCTGATGCAGGCAGGACAGCAGCAGGGACCCTGGAGTCACCCAGCTAACTGGAGCCTCTCTCACCTGTGGGCCCAGTGGTTGGGGAGCCTGGGCCAGGGAGCACCAGGGCCACAAAAACTCAAGCCCAGCTTCATCTGTGCTCTCTTTCCCACTCAGCGCCTCAAAGAAGAGAGAGCAGTTGTGCAGGAGAGGAAGGGCCAGGGTGTCTGGGCTAGGACAGGATGCTGTCATCCACACCCCCCTGCTGTGCAGGGCTCAGGAACCATGCGGGCGGGGCCGGGGGGGCCAGCTGGCATCTGAGGGGGGGAGGCGGGCGGGGGAGGGGAGCCCTGCCCTGTGGCCTGATGATGGCCGGAGGGAAATGCTCCCCTCACGAGGGAAGTCAGACGAGCCTCCAGCCCACGTGCGGATGGACAGAGACGAGCGAGGGGCCTGCTCACCACCTCCTTCCGCGTGCTGCTGAGCTCCGCCTCCGCCTCGCTCATCTTCACGTGGTGCTGCTGCTGCTGCTCCACCAGGTGCTTCTGCAAAGATCTGTTTTCCAGAGTGAGGTAACTGATTTCGTCACTCACAATTGCTGAACTGTCCTGAGTTGCTGTAAATTCTTGCAATGATGATAAAATATGTTTTGCCTGAACTAGGAGTAAAAATAAAATGGTATTATGGCATTTATGGTGAAAGGATGAAGGATACACAAAACATGTCCAATACGTCTTGGGTAACACAAACTACACGCCTCAGCTGGTAAAAGGACCTGGACGCCACCGCCAGTCACCGCCCCCTGGTGACTGCACACCCGGCCGGTCACGGATGGGACGGGCGGTGGAAAGAGACAGGAAAAGAGTTTTCCTCTAAAACAAAGGTGTCCCTGAGGAGAAGGCCATGACCGGACAGTGTGCCCGGATGCCCCCGTGGCCTGCCACGCTCTCTTCCACGGCACTGCCTGCTCCTGCTCCTGCTCCTGGCCCGGGAGCAGGTGGGTCAGATTTATGGGATCCAGAGGCTCTAGCATCCTGGGCAGTCCTGATTCTAGAAGCTCCAGGGCCACAACACGGAGCACGGAGCTCAGCTCCAGGCAAGGCCCAGGGTCTGCAGGACAGACAAGCAAGCGCCCGCCCCAACCAAGACACTGGAGGCCACACCCTGGGCTGCGGAACAAAGACCCAGCGACCACCTGCGCATGCGGCGTCTCACTCCCTGGATGAAGGGTGCCCAGTGTGCTCCTGCACCCAGGCACAGGCACAAGCAAAGCCAAATCCTCCTTGGGGAGTGACCACCCTCCTGGGCCTCATTCTCGGTAAAGCTCAGCAAATCCAGGCCCCTGCACACAAGATCACGTGTTCAGAAGGTTGGAAAGAGATGGCTCAGCCTTGCTGTCTCTCCAAACTTTCACATAGAACAGAACGAGAACCAGAATTGTGAACAGCGTCTCCAACAGAACTGGGTGACAATGTAGCGTGCCAGTAGGCAAACCGACAGCCACACCTGCATGACACCCCTCGTGTCTCACAGCCCAGGGAGGCCCCACGCTGCTTCAAGAGGGCCATCAGGATGCTCCATGCAGTGCCGTGGGGACAGTGACAGCCAAGGTGCATGGCTCAAAGCCCAGCGGCCCAAGTACAGGTCTGAGTAGACAACCCCTCCTGACTCACCTTGGAACACCTGGTTGCCACGCAGGGACTTGCAGCCGCCCCAGTCCCTGTCCACCAGGTCGAGGAGTGCCTCCAGGAGCGCCACTTCCAGGGCAGCCTTTGTCCCAGGTGGCGGGGCCGAGTTCAGTTTGGGAGACACCTGCCACGCAAGGCCGTGACACTGAGACACCGAAATCAGTGGTTACGGTGGGAGGCAAGGCCTCTGCCACCAGCATGCGTGGTGCTAATGCCCTTGTCCCGCAGCGGGGTGCACGACGGAGCTGTCCAAATGTCACAAGGCCACAGGGGTGGCACATGGGGGAATCCCTTCCCAGCCCCTGGACGTGTGATGTCCTCATACCAGGAGGCACCACTAAAGGAGACCCTAGCAGGCATCACACCAAGTGTGACAGGCATGAGACCCACAGCACAGTGGGTCTGAGCTCGAAGGCTCTAGGCTCTAAGGCTGTGGGAACTCCAGTCCCGTGCTGGCCTGTACTGGGCCCTCCTGAACCAGGCACGGGGACTCCTGGAGGCTGCAGGACTGAGTCTGTCTTGGCCTGAACAGTCGCTGGTGCCCGGAAAGCCCCGAATGTATGAAGTCACATGCTGGACCAGACAGAGGTCAGGCCAGGACGACGTGGGCACAAGAGTGGCCAGACAAAACCATGAAGCCTGCACCCAGGGCCTGGCCACGCCAGTGCCACGTCAGCACGCACAGCACCGTCTCTCTTTTCCTCTGCAGAAATTACTTCATCCGTTTTCAGGAGTTACCAAGGAAAGGGGGCCGGCTGCTGCTCCCCGCCCGCTCTCCAAGCGTCTGGGGGTTCGGGCAGGGAGGGAAGAGAAGCTCGCACCTGTCTCCGGGCGAGTGACCGGAGCTGGGACACAGGCTAGTCTCAGGTCCCCAGGAAGCAGCTCCTAGCAGAAAGCTGGGGAGAGCCCCTCCTGGCACTCTGCCATTACTTAACCCAGGGGGCTTTTCTACTAAGGAACTTCAGAAGAACCAGACGCCCTGAGAGGAGAGAGGCAGAGAGAGGCGCTTCAGCTGGGACAGCCCCTGCCCTCCTGCCACCATCACCCACCCCAGGTCCACCAGGGGCACGCCCGGTGAGCAGCACCGCACCGCCTAGGGCCGTGCTGGGGAAGGGGCGGCGTGAAAACGCTCAGGCCTGGCTGCCTGCCCCAAAAGGTGACGCGCAAGAGCACACCTGTGAGCCTCAGGCACCAACGTCTCCATCCTCCAGCACAAACCATGTGGACACTTGTCCTCAGGCACAGAGGACAGAGCCCATGTCCCCAGAGGTCACCAAGGCCCCTGTCTCCTACCTGAGGAGCACAGGGCAGGGCCCTCTGTGAGAGGACGACAGCTGCGGGGTCCCAGCCCCGCGGCGAGCGCACGGGCTCTCTGGGCGAAGCTCCGCACCCGGCAGCGTCCGTCCTTGGTGAGCGAGGCCAGGCCTCCAGGAAAGCAAATTCTCCACGATTTCTCTTCCTTCTCAATCAGAGGAGAGGAGACTGGCCATACAAACAAACAGTGGCCGGATCCTTTGTGAGAGTGGCCCTCTGACACACGCCCTGCGGTGACCGGCCCGGAAGCCAGCCTGTCCTCTAGGGCCATCAGCCAGGGGGCCCAACCGCAGCCCCTGTAACAATCAGCCCAGCAGCCAGAGTCTGACCAGTGAAGTGACAGCTTCCCTAATTTTTTTCCCCGTTTGCAACTCACGACCGACCACAGGAGGCCAGATCACTCCCCTAACCAAGCAGCATCTTATCCCTGCCCCTGCCGCACTCCCTCTCTCTGCTGGCCCCACACCCCCTCCACTTTGACGCTCCCCCACTCTCCCAACACACTGGGCTTGTCTGCCACACCAGCAACAGGGCAGACCCTATGCCACAGCCCTAGGTCTGCCCCAATTCCCACAACTCTGTGCCTCTATCTCCAGCAAAGCCAATGACAAAGGCAATAGAGTCGTCACCCACGTGGCTCTGGGTCACTCGGAGGGTGGTAGAACTCTCGGTCCCTACCCAGGGCAGGTCCCTTGGAAAAACCACAGGATGCACATTCAAGACACCCGCATAACAGTGCCATCATCGGTGGCTCTCTGGCCACGATGATGGACTCTGGCTTCTAAGACGAGCACCCTTGCCAGAGAGCACAGCACAACTGCCCCTCAACTGCACCCACACTCCAGCCTCCAAGCACGGAGCGTGGTGGGAAGTGGTGCGAAGCCTGGGAGTAGATTTCCAACAGAGCACGAGGAAGCAAATGCTGGGGAGAAGCATGTGTGGAGGGCTCTCGAGCGGGGGGTCGGTGAGCACAGGGGAGGGGGAGGGAGCACAGCAGGGCCTGGGAGCCGCCACCCCTCCGTCCCGTCCTCAGCTCTCCCACTCACCTCCCCAGTGCCACTCACGCTGTGGGGCCTCTCCTCTCCGGGCTCCGACACCACTGAGTGAGAAAAGGTCCTTTCGCTCCTGCCCTCCGAGCCACTCTGCCTGCCCAGACTCTCCTTGGGGCTCAAGGGCACGCTGGGCCTCGCCAGGCCGCTCAGACACTCCTGGTCTGCAGGTGCCTGGAATCTCCCGCCAGGCATTCTTCGCTTCATATGTTTTTCAGGAGCAGGCAATGGATTTAACAGCTTTTGTGCTGACAAACTTGACTTCTGAGAAAGGGTGGACTCCTCAATGTCTGTGGAATCTGTAAAGGAGGGCAGAACAGAGCCCTCAGCAGACCAAGTTCTCTGGCTTCAGTGACAATACTGTAATTTAAAAAGGTGTTGTATGCATGCATGCATGTGTGTGTGCACATGCGTGTGTGTGCACGTGTGTGTACATGCACATGCACACACAAATATGGAAAATCCACCCAAAAGTGATAAAACTGAGCTAATAACTTTAACAAATCAATCAGCCAGCTACTATGTTCTTGACGAAATCATGTATGACAAAGAGAAGTGAGTAAAAGCTTAGAATTGGGGAGTTACAGAGGACTTAACAACTGGCTCCTATAGCGGACTCTGCTAACACATCAGTACCTGAGACCCTCCCGGACCCAAATGACATGGCCTCACGGCCACCGGGCCACGTCTCTGAAGTGGGCTCACACCAAGCGCTGCCTGGCACGGGGAGGAGGCCCCTCAGGCCGCTGTGCACTGCAGACAGGGCCCCTCTCCGCAGGCAGGCTCCCCCTGCATCCCGTCCCCGCTGCTGTCTTGAGGCACCACAGCACTGAGCTCTGCCTGGACTCTGGACTCCACGCCAGCCCAGCTCCCCAGGCCGCCCTCCAGCCCAGGCCTCTCCTCTGGGCTCTTCCTGCTGCGTTCCCGCACGGCGCTGACAGCGCCACGGCTCCTCGGGCTCACCAAACTGAAGACCTCCCTGGCAAACCTGTGCCGCAAGTGCTCATGGCCTGAGCAGACGAGTCACCCAGCTGCCGGGTCGAGGCCATCGGCACCCCTGCTCCCTGAGCCCCTCCATCGCTGAACATCACAGGTCTGCCGGAACGCTGCCTCTTGCTGGGACTGGTCTGGCATAGCCTCTGGGACAGACCCTCCCGTGCACCCTCTACGACCCACTCACCCCACCCCTGCCCTGGGGACAGACACAGCCCAAGTGCTGCTGTACCACCGCACCCCGACCCGTGACCTGGGTTCTTCCTTCTCCCCTCCCAGCCCACGGCCGCGGCATGAGCCCACGGTGGAGTCTGGCCACCAGGAATCAGCAGAGCCTGCCACAGTGGGGGTAAAGTCAAGTCTGAGTGCCTCAGGCCTGCAGAAGAGGAAAAGACTGAGAAACTGTTCTGGGCCGCAGGCGTCTGATGGGATGTGACAATTAGATAGGCTCTGTGCACCTGCACAGAATCCTGGCCCAGAAAAGAAAAACATCAATGGGACACTCAGTGAACATGAACAGCGCCTGTGGGGTAAGTGGCAGGTCTGCGGCAACGTTCATGTCCCGTCCTGGAGCCGTGAACTCTCATTATCCAGGAAAGTGTCCTTGTTTTTAGGGAACCACACTAGAATGCTTAGGAGCGAGAGGACACCGCCCTTCGAGGTTCCAGAAAGATGGGTGACAGCGCATGTGCACACACATATGTGTATACATCCCTGCTTGGGCATGTACATACAGATGTGTGCTCACACACGCATAACATACGACGTACATGGCACCCACGTACATGGTGGGGAGGGAGGGGCACAACAGGGCAATGTGGTAAACGCAAACTCTGGCGGCATCGGGACGAGGCAGACGTGAAACTTCATTGCTCCGCTGTGGCAGCCTTTCTGTGGCCACTCTGGGAAACTCCCTGGGGACCACACAGTGATAAAGACGGCTGAGCGTCAAGCACACGCGGCGTCTTTGCGAGGACAGGTAAGTGATGAGCCCTGACGATGTGGGGGTCCTGTGCACCCCACGCCACCACCGTGAGGTCTCGGGGCACCGGGTGAAGCAGTGGCCACCGGCAAGCCAGGCAGGTCACCGGCACAACCTACCCGCTTCCAAAGGCCCCACGAACAAGCCTTAGGCACGTGCTAGATCTGCTCCTGTCGGGAGGTTTTCTGACAACGTTGCCCCACACACGTGCATACAATACTCCTAATTCACTTTTTATTTAATTTTATCTTTTTTTTTTTGAGAGAAGGTGAGAGCACAAGCAGGGCAGAGGGGGAGGGAGGGAGAGAATCCCAAACAGGCTCCAGGCTCAGTGCAGAGTCTGATATGGGGCTTGATCCCATGGCCCTGGGATCGTGACCTGACCTAAGTCAAGAGGTGGACGCTTAACTGACTGAGCCACCCAGGGGCCCTCATTTTAGTTTTTAAAATGTAGCTACTGTCCTTGTATTCAGAAGATGTGGACGTGTGTGTAGAGAAAAGCACCAAGTACTTAGGGACCAGACGCTACAACATGGATCCGCTGTCCGTCCCAGTGTCTGGGATTCTTCCCTAAGACAGCCCAGAGAGCTCCACCAAGGCACAGATACACTGACGACAGGGGGAGGGACTTCAGTGACAGCACACGGGGAGCACACACACCTGCTAAGGCGCTGACAGTCGCCACAGGACACCGCTCACCTGGGTGGGGGGCAAAGCGGGCGTGTGGCCCGCACTGCGGCGGGCCCTCCCCACCGTACTGGTTCTGCAGCCTCCTTTCCGGAGCGCACCCTCGAGAGCTGCTCTTCCTCGTCTCGTGGTCTTTCTGGGCGGACCCCCCACACTGGTACTGTATTGGCTGAGGACTCATCAGGTGTCTGGATTCTGTTTTATTAAAAAACATTTTAAAGGTTTTATTTCATTAGGAATGACATCTCAGCCTTCCGATAGCGTATGACAGCTGTCAAGCGCACAATTAAATAAGAGGACGGTGACCGAGCAGCCACAGCCGGTGACCTCAGCACTTGCTCCCCGCCGGTACGGGTACAAAGACCCGACCACCAACAGAATGCCGCCCACAATCCAGAAAGAGACTCAAGTCGACCGAGTCCGCACGCGTGCCACGGTCACGGGTGAGAAGACGGCCTCTTCGCGGCACGGGCCAAACAAAGATTTCTCTTCAGGACACCAGGAAGCACAGACCACGTCAAGAACCGAACTGACAACCAGACCCCACTGGGAACTTCTGCTCTTCCGAGCACGGCTAGGCAAACCAACGGCAAGCCCCGGAACGGGGGTCTGCGTACCTGCACGTGAGAAAGGGCTTGTGTGAAAAACCCACGGGGCAGGAGCCGTCGTGACCGAACACCCAGAAGAGGAAAGTGGGAGGGGAGAGACTCGAACAGAAGGGTCTCGCAGACAAGCGGCCCGTGGAGGCCGACTCATCCCAGTGCTCAAGAAAGAGCCCGTCAGAACCCGAGGGGCCAGCACCGAAAAGACTGACAACACGGAGCCGGCGAGGCCGCCCAGTGGGTAGGTGTCCTCGTGCCGGCAGGCGACTCCCGGGACTTCAGCCCCGGCCGATGCCTCAGCCTGCTGCTGTCCCCACGACAAGCTCTCAGAAACTCCGGACAGAGGGAGAGATGGAGCCGCAGGACATACACCAGCCCTGGCGCAAAACCGAGGCCCCACGCAAACCCTTGAAGTCCGTGTGCTGCGGAGACTCCGCCACGGCCCGTCCGGTCCAAGTTCCAGACCCGGCAGCCCGAGCGCCCAGCATCTCCTCAGCTGAGGGAGCGCCCCTGCGGCACGACGCCCCCGTGGCACGGACAGACGGCAGCCTCGCCAACCACAGGACACTTTACCTGTTTGTCTACTTCGACCTCTTGTCTCCTGTGTGGTTGCCATCGATCCGAGGAAGGACATAATTCCAATACCCACGCTGTAGAACAACACACTCAATCACACCGGTATTTTCTGTCAGAAGTCTATAATCCACACTACTGGGATTCACCAGTCCACAAAACCTTCAGGAAGATTCTGGACTTAAAGGTGAGTTTTCTAGAAGGTGCAACTGTGCGTCTGGAAGCCAGTAACCACCAGCACCCCGGAGCAGGCCGGCCCGCGGGGCCTCTGCGGCGGAGCAGCGGCCTACCTTGGGGACCGGGACGGCCGGCCTCTCGCCCCTGCTGGCCGGAGCCTGTGCTCCCGGGAGGGTTGCTCAAGTCCCACTCGCACTCGGCAATGAGGTTCAGGACCGCCTCATCATCTGCGTCCATGACCAGGCACTTCTTGGCTGAGGGGTCGGCGCGCACGGCCCTGGAGCGGCGCGGTCTGCAAGGAAAAGCACACTCAGTGCTGTCGGGCAAGCTGGCATCACGGCCCGCGTGGAAGGCAGGCGGGCACCGCGCCAGCGGGGAGGTGCCGGTGCCCGCGGAAAGCGGCTCTGGGTGCGTCCCCTACAGGAGTCAGCGTGGGGCTCCCCAGGACGGTGGGGGAGGAACAGAAGGTCATGTGACGGTTCTATGCCGTCCCAACCCCCCAGTAGGGTCTGTCCAAGAATGACAGTTCCAGAAAGCTCCTGTTCTGAAGCCCCCCGCGTGCGCTCTTCCTAGCCTATCCACCACGTGATGCGTTTGATCAAAAAAGTTAAAGGGAATGGTGTTCGAAATTTCTGTTTTTACAGTAAGTGAAATGTCTCCACACTGACTGAACACGAGGCGTTTTGGATACGGCGTCCTGCCGATGGCAGCCCGCCACACGGAGGTGAGCGCGCACAGAGGGGATTCACTTCTGACGGGGCAGCTTCCGGAACCTCCCCACCATGATCGTCTCCTACTCTGAGCACTGATTGTGTGACAGCTGAGCATACTCTACGAAGCCAGTACTCTTCATTATTTTCTGCTCCTGAGAGTTTTCCACCGCACGCAGAGGGAAGGGGCCGGGGTTCTCCTTCTGGTCCGCCCAGAAACCCGGCACACCCCTGCCGCGGGGCTCCCCACAGCGCCTCTGGATCACGAGGCTGCACCAGGGCATCTGTTAGGCCCTCTGAGCCCTAAATTCCGTAACAGTTCGGTCTTGAGATTGTCAAGGACGGGTAAAATATAGAATACTGCTGGAAGAAATTAAAGACATAAATAAGTGGAAGCACACCCCATCTTCATGGACTGGAAGATTTTTACGTTGTTAAAGCGTCACTACTCCCCAGAGGACCCTGCAGACCCAATGCAATACCTATCAAAATCCCAATGACGTCTTTTACAGAAATAGAAAAAACACAACATAAGATGCCTCTGGGACCTCAAGGGATGCCAAATGGCCGAACAATCTTGAAAAAGAAGAGGAAGCATTATGAGGTGCCTGGGGGGCTCAGTCGGTTAAGTGACCAACTTGGGCTCAGGTCGTGATCTCACAGTTCGTGGGTTCGAGCCCCACGTCAGGTCCTGTGCTGACAGCTCGGAGCCTGGAGTCCGCTTCAGATTCTGTGTGTCCTTCTCTCTCTGCCCCTCCCCACTCACACTCTGTCTCTGTCTCTCTCTCAAAAATAAACATTAAAGAAAGAAGTGGAGCACTGATCTCACAGACGACAGTCTGAAGGACCAGCAACAACGCGGTATCCGATGATAGATGCCCACGTATTACACGCAGGTATCGCTTATGCGTCAATGAAATCGATGACGGCACCGATCCAAGGGACAGGAAGGTGGAGGTCCGAGCGTTTTGCTGGTGGGAGGTAGTCCCACCGCCGGGAAGCAGCGCAGTGTTACGTAAAAGAGGGTCTGGATGAGCTGCGGAGGTCTGCTTTGTACTCCAGGGCAACCATTAAGAAAAGTAAAAATTAAGTACAACTGAGACGCTAACAAATGAGAGACAATGGAATGGCAGAACATGCTCGTTCAGAAGCACAAAAGGAAGAAACAAAGCAGAAGAACAGGAACAAAGAAAACAGGAATGAACACGGTGCTATTGCCGGGTCAGAGGGGAGGTCTATCGATAGCGTTCTGAGGAGCCTCCACACTGTTTTCCAGAGCGGCTGCACCAGTTTACATGCCCACCAGCAGCGCAGGAGGGGCCCGTCTCTCCACACCCTCGCCAGCATCTGTAGTCTCCCGATTTGTTCACTTTAGCCACTCCGACCAGCGTGAGGTGATATCTCAGTGTGGTTTGGATCTGTACTTCCCTGATGATCAGTGATGCTGAGCATTGTTTCAATTTTATAAGCTAATCAGACAGACCACTTCTTGGAAATGTACAATCTACGAAAATTCACACAAAGAGAAATGGATCATCTGAATGGACATATATTTTAAAGACACCGAATCAATAATTAACAGCCCTCTGAAACTAGGTCCAGATGGCTTCACTGCTGAATTCCACCAAACATTTAAAGGACAACAATGATACCAATTCTCTATAATCCCTTCCAGAAGACATCCAGAGAGAATACGTCCTAACTCACTCTGCGTGGCCAGCGTTATTTTAATACACAAGAAAACTACAGACCAATATCTCTCATGAATACAGATGCAAAACTCCTCAACAAAATATGAGCAAATTGTATTCAACAACATATATAAAGAATTACATCACCACCAAGTGGGATTTATTCCAAATACGCAAAGCTAGGCCAACATCTGAAAGTGAATGCAATCATCACATCAAAAGACTAAAGAAGAAAACTCATATGCTCCTATCAATAGATACAGAAAAAGCATTTGACAAAATTCAACATCCATTCCTGATGAAAATAACCAGCAAACTCCAAATAGAGGGGAACTCCTCAACTAGATAAAGAATATCTACAAAGACCTGCAGGTGACATCCCTCTTAGTGGCGAAAACTAGATGCTTCCTTGCTAAGGTCAGGACAGAGCAAAGGTGTCCCCTCTCATTCGTTCTTTTCAACAGCACGCTGGAAGTCCCGGCTAATGCAGTAGAAGAGGAAAGAAAATATATACAGATTGGAAAGAAAGACAAAGCTGTCTCTGTTCAGATACATGAACTGTCTATGTAGAAAATCCCAAAGAATCAGGGGCACTTGGGTGGCTCAGTCAGTTGGGCGTCCGACTTCAGCTCAGGTCATGATCTCACTGTCCAGGAGTTCAAGCCCCGTGTCGGCCTCTGTGCTGACAGCTCAGAGCCCGGAGCCTATATCAGATTTTGTGTCTCCCTCTCTCTCTCTGCTCCTCCCTCATTCAAGCTCTGGGTCTCTCAAGTAAAATAAACATTAAAAAAATTTAAAAAGAAAAGAAAAGAAAATCCCAAAGAATCAACCAAAACCAAGAAGGAGAAAAACCTCCTGGAACTAACAGGCGGTTCTAGGGCAAGGCTGCCAAACGCCAGGGGCTCTAAGTTTCGCTGTGTCCCCGCCCCCCGCCAGAAGACGTGGACTCCCGACACCTGTGCCTCAGAACGCGACTTTATTTGGAAATGGAGTCTTTACAGAGGAAATCAAACTAGTAGGAGACCGGGGTGGGCCCTAGTCCAACCTGACCGGTATCTTTCGGGGAGACTGGGGCACAGAAACACACATGCAGGAGGGGAGCCTGCGTGAACAGTCACAGGGAGAAGACGGCCACGTAACGGGGGCCGGAGAGACGTCTGCAAGCCGAGGAACGCCAGAGAGTCCCAGCAAACCACCAGAAGCCAGGAGAAACCACCAGAATCACGGAGTAGATTCCCTCCTACAGCCTGCACACAGAATCAATTCGCCAACGCCTTGGTGTCAGACTTCCACGCTTCACAACCGAGACACAGGCTTCTGTCATTCGAAGCCGCCCGGTCTGTGGTGCTTCTGCATCAGCTCTAGGAAACGAACGCATGAGGGTAACCTACGAAAGTCAACCGCTTCCTACGTGCCAGTCATGAACAACTGGAATTTGAAATGAAAAAAGGCAGTTCCATCTACAGTAGTGTCAAAAAACTGACATATCAGATATAACCTAACAAAACACGTACAAGATCTGTTTGAGGAAAACTACAAACCTCTGATCAATGAAATCAAAGAACAACGAAATAAACGGGCACCCGATGCTCAGAGAGGAAGACGATATTGTCTCGGCCTCGGTTCTTCCCAACCCAACCTACGGATTCACTGCAATCCAGTCACACCTCAGCAAACAGACACAGTAACACAGGGGAGCGAGAGACGCAGGATAACCATCGAGATACCGGAGGAGAGAGTCAGGGGCCCAACACTGCCGCCTTGGAGCCTCACGTGGAGAAAGGGGCCGGGACACTCTGGGGAGTCTGGCTCTGTAACAGCACGAAGCCCATTCATGAGGCCCCACCTTCACGACTGAACCGCCTCCCAGAGGCCCTACCTTCTCACACAGTCACCCAGGGGTTAGGATTTCCACATATGAACTCGGGGGGCCATAAACATCCAGGCCATTGCACAGGGTACCAGGAGCACAGTAACTAAGCCAGTCTGGAATGGGGAGGTGAGGGGAGGGCGGCCACAGTATGTGTATTTGAGGGGAAAGGACACCCCAAGGACATGAAATTGATCTTGAGAAATCAGAACAGAACTGGCAAAGTATGGCCCACAATCAAATCTAGCCCGCTGACTATTTTTGTAAATAAAGCTTTACTGGAACACAGTCACCCTCAAAGCGGCCTATGGCTGCTTTCGTGCTACAAAGGCAGAGGTCAAAAGCTGAGGAAGAGATCAGTGGTTGGGCCACAGGACCAAAACTATTCACTCTCCAGCCCTTCTCAAAAAAGAATTTAGTAACCCCTACATTAGAGGAATTTATGGATGAGCTACAGCATATGGTGCAAGAAAAGGAAAACCGTTAAAAATTTCAGATGAAACAAAATGGTGTACGAGAACATCCACTTCTAGCACGTTACCAGCAATGGAAACACCGTCTACTGATGTTTGCCCTTTGAAATTAACCCACAAACCACAAAGACATTTTCTGGTTTCAGAACACATTGAAGCACTACCAACAATCACAGCGCACAGTTAAACACAGCGATGTACCAACGATCACAGCGCACAGTTAAACACAGCGATGCAGTGGGCAGGAGCTGGGGGTGGCACAGAAGTGGGGGGCGGCAGGCACAGGACCTCCTCCCCCAGCACAACCACACGCGGCACCATCAGCACCGGCCAGAGGCGGAGAACACGGGAAGGACCATCTTCCACAGCCCGCCAGCACCAGCGCTGGGGGGGGGCAGGGCCTGTGGCCATCGGCCCTCAGCCCCCGCTCAGAGCACTCACCCCCACGAAAGGTGGTGTGTCGGCACTGTGTGGAGACAAGAAAGGAACTCAAATACGAAACCACCGCAGAAGCGCGCAGTGGCTGCCTCTGAGGGACAGGTCAAGGAGAGGCCAGGGTGCCGCTTCTGAGAGCGATGGGCCCAGCGGGCACAGGGTGCCATCTCTGAGGGACGGGCCAAGGAGGGGACAGGGTACCGCTTCTGAGAGGGATGGGCCCAGCGGGCACAGGGTGCCATCTCTGAGGGACGGGCCAAGGAGGGGACAGGGTGCTGTGACTTCTGATCATGAGCCTTTCACACTATTTGATTTTTACCTGTTGTTCCTTTAATAAACATCTTCCGAGTATCCAACAACCACAGAAAACATGGACGACAGCGGGAAAGAGCCCCTGCCCCTCCCCGTGTTCCTGAGCCCCCGCCGGCACTGGAGGTTTCTCCTTTCCTCCTCTGCACATCTGCCCTTGGAGTGGCACTCAGCACACAAAGTTTCTACCTTTTAGGTAAACATTCTACCAACAGACAGGTCTCTCTCAATGTTCAAGTACCACTTCTGCTCATACCTTCCAACTCGAAAAACAGCCGGGGGGCTCTGCTTCGAGTCCAGTGACTCCTCCGACGCAAAATGCAGCTGGGATGCGTTCCGCTCGCTCTCTCTCACAGGACGATCGTCTAGGGAGAAAACGCCAGAGAACTAGCAAACGCAACCAAGAAGCCAGTGACAGGCCCCCGAAAACCCAGCCCCCAGGGGCACCTCTGAGCAGCCTTGAAGCACATCAGCCTCCCCATGGGAACAGGGGCACCCCATCACCCGCGCTGCCACACACTGTTCGGGGGCCTTCCTTCCCCCAGGGCCAGCCCAGCCACAAGGGTCCCCCGTTAAGTCCTGGGTAGAAGACCCAGTAAAGGAATGCTGGGCTCTGGTGGCTCCACTTGGCTTCCCAGACGCCAAGCGCCGATCCGGAGAGGGCTGGCCTGCTCCCACTGCCCTGGAGGCCGCGGCTGCTGCCGGTGGGAAAAGCAGCACACATGCGAGTTCGCGCGCAGGCACGTCTACCTTCTTTCTACGCACACTCCCGGTGCTGGACGAGGTTCCGGAACCCCACTGGGCACACCTGACCATGCTGGAGAGTCAATGTTGTGGCTGTGTGTCCGGGCCTAGGGTATGCATCCTCAGATCTGGAGTTCCAACTGTCCCCGCACGTGAGCCCTGAGCCCCAGCAGGCCTCTACTCACTTGTTACTCCTGGGTCTTCCCCCAGAACACCAAAGAGTAAAGGTTCCCAATACTGAAAGTCAATGCTTTGCGACTTTTAACACATCCTCCCACAGAACTAATGTTACAGATAGTGGTTAAATTCCAAAGCTGCCTCCCAAAGAGCATTTAACTGAGGCGCACCCCAAAAGCATACAACTACAACAAGGAGTAAATGAGTAACAGATCAATAATCACTGGCAAAGCAGAAAACAGAGAGGTTCTGACAATCGTACAGAAGGGCTTCTGGGAGCTGGGCCCCTCTACTCTCTGCACGTGGACCGAGAGACACAACCGCCTGACAGATGCCATCTCTCGTGGCGCGGACACTCGCCCAGGGCCGACACACAGCTCCACTCACTGAGCCTTCGCTTCCCTTCGGAGCCAGTTCCAAATCCCTCACACTAAGAGTATTTCTCTGGACTGTTCCACGACACATTCAAACTCAATAGAGTAAAACCAAATGCAAATGCACACCTCCCCCAAATCTACACCCCCTCTGACTTTGCAACACTCTCCCAGGCCCTGAGCCCCCACCGCTGCGTCTCCGGACGCCCCTCACTGTTGTCCTGCCCACACTCCTCCTGGGGGTCTCACCTCCTCACGTGGAATCCAGGACAGCTCCAGTCTTACTGGAGACCGTTAGGCAGAGTGACCCTTCCAAGGGTTCCTGGACTCCCACATGACCCTGACCTTCAACTGTGTTCCTTCTGCACATCTGGAGTATCTTCCTTCTATCCCTTCTCCACACACCCTAAGATTCTGAAACTAAAACTTTTATAACAAAGGGAAAGTAGTGATTTAAGACTAAAGATAGCAAACTTTTCCCATAATATGGACTGAAATGCCTCTGAAGAAAAAGCCAAATTCAACTATTTATAACTGGTGTAAAAAAAACCAGCACATATTCCTCCTTTTAGATATTTAAGATATCTAAAAGTTAAACATCAAAATTCTAAGTAGGCCTGAAACTAATCGATGTGCCAGTGGGGACTGGTCCAGGATACCCACACAGGGATGCCCACTCCTAAGACCGGGCCCAGGCAGGTGCGGCCCAGCAGAGCGGCCCGGCTCCCCAGGGCCCAGGACCCACAGTGCAGCGGGAGCACCGGGAGGGAGGCCAGCACACACTCGTGTAGCAAAGTGTTCACGAGAGACTCTACCCACAGCCAGTGGGTGTGCCCACAGTATGCCCACAGCTCAGTAACCGCCACACGGAAGGACAGAGGACCAGCATCTTCCCTGACCAGCACAGCTGTGATCTGGGTTTTACTTTGGTTTTGGTAGGTCAGCACTGGGGAGATCGAGACACCCAAATGCCCCCCAGCCTCACCAAGCAGCGCACTGGCCCCCAGGACCGAGGACACACTGGTCACTGGAGGTGGAGAACACTGCCCTTCAAGCAGACGCTCCCACACCTCCACCACCCGGGACACGGCCCCCTTCACAGGAGAGGGCTGAGCGCACGGGGCTCCTTCTTCTCCATGCTCCGCGTGCCCTGAGGCTCACACTCCAGCTCTTTCCCTGAAGGTGCAACACGGGGGAGCACCAGCAGTGTCACTGGCCACAATGCTCATGGCAAAGACAACTCCTGGTATCTGGGCAGGTGGGTGGGAAGGTGTCACTGCGGATGGCCTCCGCAAGCACGACCCTCCCAGCTGATATGGCCCCTGGGCACCCTGGGAGTGCCTGCAAGCCTGACACAAAGATCATTTTTAGGGACATGGGCCACTGAGCCAGTGGGGAGCTATACCCGCCAAGGGGACCTCACTCCTGCCCATCCCTATCACCTGGGAGGGGAGGGCACATGAACCTCTCTTCCTCTATCCTTCCAGGCAGATGTGAAACCAGGTGAAACCCAACTGCCTGGCTGAGCCCGAGGGGAAGCCCAGGAAGCCGTGCACAGAAATGGCACCGGACGTTCAGAGAACCTGTCCAAGCCCATCAGCTAGGAAGTGGAGGCCCGGAAAGGGACCGAGAAGCCTGGCCCACACCGGCGCTCACGGCCTCCGCAGCAGGTGTCTGCGGCCAGAGCTCCCGGCCGTCCTTCTAGGCAGCGGCTCCCACAAGACCCATGCTGGGAGACGCAGAGACTCCACCAGGGGCGTAGGAAGTCAACTTCCGAGAGCAAAAAGCACTGATCAGTGCTCCCATGAGCGACGGTGCGAGCTCAGCTGTGGCGCCTACCCAGCTGCCTGAGCTTCGGGAGCATGTGCACCACAAAGAGGCGGTAATCAGATTCGTTCTTCACCACAGGGTTCAGCCGAAAGTCCACGTCGGTGAGCTGCGTCAAGGAGTGGAGCGGAAGCACGTCAGCTAACGAGGAGATGCAGTTGTAGTAGAGGTTGAGGCTTTCCAGTGCGGTCAGGTACTGAATGCCCTGCCAACGGGGCAGAATGCAGCGTTAGCTTATGCTTTCAAAAATGAGCGGGCAGATGGGCCATCAGTACGAACCAATACCAAACTAACAGAGGCACCCGCGGGGACTCCATGGCACCGCCAGGAGCAGCACAAAGATGGAAGGTGTTCAAGCCGGCTGCAGCAGCGCTAACTACGGAGGACAGACCATATCTAAGGAGTTCTCACAATTTCATTTAATCCGCACACCACCCCACCCAGTAAGAATTGTTACTGCAGATCAGAAAACAGCGGGGGAGGCTGAGCCGGGAGGCAGCCCCGTGGCGTACCCTGGACTGAAGCTCCCGGGCGGCGCCGACCGGGCACTGACCAGGGTCCGGGCTCCCTCTCTACCATGAGGCAGGAGCCCCCTCTCCAGGAAGTCGTGAGCAGGGTTTACACACCCCCAGCCTGCCACCAGCATGTGATTTCTCACTTGCTCGCCAGGGCCAAGGGCAGGACGCCACCAAGAGTCAGGCTATTGTAATACCCAAGATTTCTTTATCATCCCCCAAAACCAGAGACCGCCAGGGAGACTGAGTCACGCATGCAAAAGCAAAGGGCAGTTTTATTACGGGCTTAGGCTGGCCGGGGCCTAAGCTCAGGCTCACAGACTTTACCAACGCAGCGGATCCATGCTGAGAGCCCCGAACAAAGGTATGGTAGAGCTTTTATGAGTTTGGAAAGGGGAGTTACAGGAAATTGTGACATAGGTACAGTGATCCAGTTATTATTATACAATATTATTGACAGCAGGTCTAACCATTCACATTGCCTAGAGTATTTGTTACTTTTGGCGGGACCCAATCACAACATTTAGAGTATTGACCAATCACAGAGTGGGCCCAGGACCCTCACGTAGGGCGTGACTAGTCTTAGCCTCCATCTTTAGGCCCGCCCCTAGAAATGTTAAAGGTGTTAGCTGGCCTTTCCTGATTGGGTGTTACAAGGGTGGTCCCTTCTGCCCTGGGCAATGTGTGCCCTTTTGTTGTCTCCTGGAGTCAGTTTCAGAACTGCGTCCTTACACTATAAACAGATGTGAAGTGCGAAACGTCGATGAAGAAAACAGAGCTGAGACAGGGATGGACAGTGACCAGCACACAAACACTAGTCTTTCGGGCCTTATTTCCTTTAAGGGTACGACTAGCTTCATCAGAGACGTGAGTTTTGGTTGTCAAAGTAGTTTAAAGGTGTAATGAGATGTGTAAAAAATCCACAGCCCACAACGAACACAAGAAAACGCAATATTTGCAAGCATTGTTTCGCACACAATCTACGTGTATGATAAGCATAGTTATAATACACACTGCTCCTGACAGCAATAAAAGTTCTTTTAGGAAACAAACCTAAAACTTACCTCTAGACTCACCAAGGAGTTACGAGAGAGGTCTAAAGATTTTAGGCCTGTTAAATTCATCAAAGAATTTCCTAGGTGAGTAATCTTTTCTTGGTAAGTTCCGGGAATCGATAATGACCGAAGTTCAGCTAAGAATAGAAAAATCATGAGATTTTAACCTTCCTTTTCAGTGAAAATATATGACTGTAACAAGAATGAGCTACAGCAACCTCAGAATCTGAAAACGTCACAAAAGCAATGCACCTCCAAGTCTGGCACTGATACGACAAGGGAGCCACGTGCGAGGTTACCGGCAAATCGTCTGCAGGCCCCTGCGGGCCCTGCTCCCCACCCCCCCGCTGCTCCCCCCAGATGCTCGCCCACCAGGAATGCCCTCCCAGCGGGGGCTCCCACGTGGACTCCTGGCGGCCTCACTCTGGCGCCTGCGGATCCTCCACGCAGGGATGGCAATCTGAAACCCGATGGTCAGCCGGCCTGACCGCGCCGGCCAGTTCCAGGCGAGGGCACAGTGTGCGCTCTGTGCGCCACACGCCTCTCTGTGACACGCTCAACAAGCGGCCATTAAATGAATGCTGCTACAAAAGTAAGTTTCAGTAATCCAAAAGACAGTTTGGGTCTGAGCACTCTCGCACTTCCCCAGGGACAGTTATGTTTTAAAACATTCCTTAATTAAATTTAAGATGGATGTGTGGCCTTCCATTTCCAGACAAGACATGGTGGGCCCATCTCCCCCTACCCCTACTCAGGTACTGCACCCAAAACAATAGAGGAGTCAAGCAGCAGACAAGTCTGGAGGGTGGGGAACAGAAGGCCAGCTGTCTAGGGGCCTCGAGAAAACAGTCCAGCAGGGAGGGCCCTGTGCTGGTGTGGCGTCTGTTTCGTCTCCCATATGTCCCCACACGAGTGCCAAAGAAGCTGGCGACATACAAATACCACGGACACTGACTGAAAAATAAGGACAAGCCTGCTGCCCACGGTAGAAGAACCAGGAAGGGGTGGCCTCGGAGGACAGACTCCTGACGTCAGCCCCACTCTAGCTCAAGAGCCGGCGGGGGTGGAAAACGCACAGCGGCCAGCCCTGGGGCGGGGGGAGGACGCGGACGAGGAGGTGGCCCGCAGGCACCTGCAGAGGCTGCGTGTGCGCCAGGGGCCCGGCCGCCACCTCGGCAACACGGCAGCGCCCACTCGGTGCCGTCAATGCGTCACAAGATTCGAAAGAGAAACAGAGACTCTCAGTACCCAAAATGTCTGCGACACAACAAAACAAGGACCAAAACCTGAAAAAAATCTCAATTTAAATAGAAAAACAATCGACCCCAACACTGAGCCAACAGAAGTCAGAATTATTTAACAAAAATTTTAAAGCAATACTTTAATGAACAATTATGAATGCTCCTGAAATAAATGATAAAATAGGAAGTCTTGGGAAAAAAACCTATAAGATATAAAGAAGAAAAAAACAGAAAGTTCAGAAACATAAAATATAATAACCGAAACAAAATTACCACACAGAAGCAGCTCAGTAAACAGCAGGGAGATAACAGAAGAAAAAAATTCAAAGAGTGAAGGCAAAGACAGATTGATCAAAACTGTCCTATCTGACCAGCAGAGAGAAAAAAGACTTAAAAAAAGAAGTGAAAGAAAGAAAGAAAGAAAAAGAAAGAGCGAGCAAACAGAGCCTCCGGGGCCCATGGGGAAAGAAATGTAACATTTCTGTCATGAGTTCCCATCCAGTCCCAATTAGAGTTTGAAGAAGAGAACAATAGTATGACTAAGAAAAAAATGTTTAACAATTAAGAAATAATGGCTGAAAATTTACTACATTTGGCAAAAGACATAAAGCTACATATTCAAGAAGTTGAGGAAACCCCAAACAGAATAGACTAAGAAAAAAGAAAGAAAAAGCATGTCCAAATGCATCAGAAATAAACTTCTAAAATCTAAAAACAGTGAAAGAGGGGCACTGAGGTGGCTCAGTCGGTTAAGCATCCGACTTCGGCTCAGGTCATGATCTCATGGCTTGTGGGTTCAAGCCCTGCATGAGGCTCTGTGCTGACAGTTCAGAGCCTGGAGCCTGCTTCGGACTCTGTGTCTCCCTCTCTCTTGGCCCCTCTATGCTCACACTCTGTTTCTCTCAAAAATAAACATTAAAAAAAATAAAATATAAACAGTGACGGAATCTTGAAAGCAACCAGTAAGAAAAGGCATTGCCCTTAGAGAAAAAGTAAGTCACAGGGCAGGGGACCACCCTTCAGAACCAAGTAGGTCTGAAGGAAGGACAGTCACATTTTTCAAGGGCTGAAAGAAAAGAACTTTCAATCCCAAAATCTGTACCCAGCAAAAACAATCTTAGGCACTGAGGTGAAATAAAGATATTTTCAAATGAAGAAACACAGAGGCAATCTGTCATCAGCACACCTGCCCTATGGAAACTGCTACAAAAAACTCTTCAAATAGATAGGAAGGATAAAAGAAGAAAATCTGGATCATCAGAAATGAAGGAATAATGAAATAAGGTAAAAATGTCTCAAGTTATTTAAAATTTTGGATGACTGTAAAAGAAAAAAATGATTAATGTGGTTCTCAAGGTATGCAAAGAAAATATTTAAGATTACTAAATTATAAAGGACAATACAACCAAAGGACACCCTGGTAAGGTTTCTACATTTCACCGAAAGGTGTAAAAGGTCCACACAAGTAGACTGTGTTAAATTACATACATACACTATTACTTACAGAGCAACCACTAAAAAAAGCTATAAAAAGAGATATGCTCAAAAATATAACAGAGAAGTCAAAATGGAACACTAACAAAATACTCAAACCACAGGAAGACAGGAAAAGGGAAACAAAAGAAAAAGGAATGAACAGAAAACAAATAATAAAATGGCAAACTTCCAACTATCCTACATTAACAACTCCATTAAATGTAAATGGTCTAAACACACTATAAAAAAGAGACTGGCAAAGTAAATAAAAACGGACCAGCTATATACTGTCTACAAGAACCTCACTGCAAATATAACGTACAGGTAAGCTTAAAGACTGCACAGTACATAGCGGGGACAGATACGCCTTGCAAACGTGAACCGAAAGGCTGCTGCAGTGGCTACACTAGTGGATGTCTCAACACAGAAAATTATCAGGAGCAAAGAGCGACACTACATATGTGACAAGGGTCACCCCAAACCCGAAACACGTGAGCATAGCTCTAAAACATATGAAGTGAAACAGAAATAGACAAACCCACAATTACAGTTACGGACTTCAACACTTCCCTCCCAGTGATTAATACAACCAGTAGACAGAAAAATCAACAAAGATACAGAAGAACTGAACATCACCAGCCAACAGGATCTAACTGATATTCACCTCAGACTCCACTCAACAACGGAGTACGCATCTTTTCTGGTGCACTTGGAACACTCACCAATACAAACCAGATCCTGGACCAAAATCAAACCTCGACCAATTTAAAAGAACTAAAATCACAGAGTATGTACTCTGACCATAATGGAATCACACTACAATCAATAACAGAAGGGGAAAAAAGAGAAAATCTCCAAACAATAAGAACACACACTCCCACACAGTCCACAGGTCAAAGACGTCTCCAGGAAAACCTAAAATGCTCTGAACTTGATGACAATGAAAGCATAACAAAATTTGTGAATGCAGCTAAAGCTGTGCTTAGAGGAAAATTTACATCACTAAATTAAAAAGTATCAAATCAATAATCTAAACTCTCACCTCCAGGACCTACAAGAGAAAAGTAAATGCTGTGAGCAGACGAAAGGAAATAATAAAGAAGAGAATAAATAAAACTTGAAACTAGGAAACAATGGAGAAAAACCCCCGAAAGCTGACTCACTGAAAAGGTGAATACAATTGAATTGACAAACCTTTACCAAGTCTAAAATCGAAGACGGAAATGACAGTATCAGGAATGGAGAACGGTGACCACCACGGACACCGAACAGTTAACAGGCCGGTGAGGGACTAAACAACTCTACACACGTAAGTTCAACAATTTCCACGAGAACAACCAATTTTACAAATCCCAACCATAACTCACCCAGGAAGAAACCAGTAAGAAGAGTTTTACAACAGACAGAGAAACTGAATTTAAAAGCTTCAAATCCAGGGGCGCCTGGTGGCTCAGGTCATGATCTCGGGGTACAGCGCCTGCTGCTGTCAGTGCAGAGCCTGCTTCCCATCCTGTCCCCCTCCCTCCCTCTCGAAAATAAACGTTAAAAAAAAAGCTTCAAGGCCTATGTGGTTTCCGTGGAAAATTCCAACAAGGAAGACTCAGCAACACTTCTACACAACGTCTTCTAGAAAACACACGAGGAAGCGACACTTCCCAACGTACTTCGGGTGCTCAGCGTGAGGCTGGTGCCCAAACCGGAGAAAATCAGGGCAGAAAGAAACCCTGCGGCCAAGGTCCCCGTGAGACCCGGACGCAGCAGAGAACCGTGCAGCCCGGGCGGAGGGCACGTCTTCCCAGAATGAAGACTGCGGGGTCAAGGGCATTTTCAAAGCCAACCTAACACCGCCTCATTTACCGGCGAAAGAACCCCCCCACCACCCTGGGGCCCCCACCCCCCACCAGGGTCCCCGCGCTCCAACTCGAGCCCCCAGCCCCCCTCGGGCCCCCGCGCGCCCAGCCCACGCCGCCCGCCACCTCACACCCCGCCTTCGACGGTTCGGGAAGACGCAGTCCAGGTGCCGCGTCTCTCGCCGGCCCCCGTCCGCCGGCCCCGCGGCGGGAAGCTCGCGCCCTCAGCCTGCCCGCGGCCACCGCCTCGCACCCAGGTCGCGGTGAGGCGCCAGGCCGCTCCTCTCCCGGATCTTCTCTTCACACAGAACCAGCAGCGGGCCGGCAGGCGCCATACTTTCAAACGGCACGCACCTGTGCCCGCGCCTGCGCAGTGGGGCCGCCGCGGAGCCGCGAGGGGCGGGGCGGGGCGGGGGCGGGGCGGGGCGAGGGCGGGGCGAGGGGGCGGGGCGAGTCTGAGCCCGCCTCTGCGCTCCCTTCACTGGGAGCAGTGCCCTCCCCAGGAAAGCCAGCCAGGCCGTGGGGACCCTGACTCACCTGGAGTCCCCGCACGTGGGGTTCATTTGGAGGCAGCCAGTGATGTCTGGGGTCCGAGCTTGTGGCTGTCCCTCGGACTCTGAGGTTCGTGGCATGTGCGTCCCTCTAGGACCTTTGAGCGTCAGGAGGAGCATTTAAGATCTGCAGGGTTTAGGGAAGGCCAGGTTCCAGGTCCGAATCTGCCCCAACCAGCGAGATCCCTCCTCCATCTCCTGGTGTCGGGGAACACCCCTGCTGCCCCTCGCCCCAGATGTGCCCGGACTGTTGGCATGTCACTGCCTGGGTGGTGGTGTAGGGGTGTAGGAGATGAATATGGGGGGTGTACACAGGATGGTGGAGTACAGGGTACCCCATCTCTGCTAAGCAGTGCAGAGTTTCAAACCCCGCGCACTGAGCCCTTGTGCTGCCCCGTCATTTGCTGAGACTGGTGTTCAGTAATACTTTAAGATTGTCCTGTGACTCTGATAAAGCTTACATTCTAGGTACTGCTTGTGCTTGCCTTTCTACAGATCTGGACACATCCCAGGCCCAGTGTGTGGTCCCCGCACCAGGTCCACTGGGTGGAACTTTGTGGAGACAGGACACTTGGAAACAGTAAACCAACGTCCTGCTTCAGAAGCAAAGAAAGGTGAACGAAAGGCTTTAGTTGGCCCCAGCCCGAGGGAAGTAGCCTGTCAGGGCCCAGCCCACACTCCAGACACCCTCTGCTTCCTCCTGCAGGTGGTCCCGTGGGCTGGAGCGTGGGCCTCTGCACGGTCCTGCGGGACAGCGCCACAGGGGGTCTGCTTCTGCCGTCATGAACACCAAGAACACTTCGAAACCGTTTTCTGCTTCCCCGAGTATTGCGTGTTCATTGAAGAAAAGATGCAAAACACAGAGGCAAAGATTAAGTATTCCAGCACACAGAGAAAACCACTGTTAACGTGTTCACACATACCTTCGCGAGTGTTTTCCAAGCCTGTGTCTATCTAACAACAAGGAGACTATGCAGACTATTCCCATATGTGCGCACGCACACACACACACGCACACACACGCACACACACGCACACACACACACTTTGTCACAGAGCCCCAGCACACACACACGCGCACGCACACACGCGCACACACGTTACTTCATATGAACTCTTTATGTCACTAAATATTCCTCAACATCATTTATTAAACATCCATTAAAATTTTTAATGTTTATTTATTTTGAGAGAGAGAGAGCATGAGTGGGGGAGGGCTAGAGAGACAAAGGGGGACAGGATATGTGGGGCTCAAAATCACGAACCATGAGATCATGACCTGAACCGAAGTTGATGCTTCACCAGCTGAGCCACACCAGTGTCCCTAAACATGCATTTTAACGGACGGCTAGGTCACACACCAAACCCAGGCTTAACTGACCCCTCTTCTGTGCCCGTTGCCGCTTCCTAACAGCGCTAAGTCTAGTGGAGTACTGTTTTGAAGTTCCTCTTGGGGTTCTTTGGATGGAGCCAGGAGCGTCGGAGGCTGGAGCTGGCACCATGAAACCACAGAGCAGGAAGAATCTAGAAGGGGAGGCAGGGACTGCCCAAACCCTAGCCCGTGTAGCCCCCACTCACGCCCAGGGAGACAGCGGGAAACTCCATGGCGCTGGCACAACTGACCGCATTGAACTGGGTTTCACCAAACTGAGTCGCCGGCAGGTGTGGGAAAACCCCGGAGGGAGCACAGCCTTGTCCCAGCTCAGCACCTGTGCGTCCAGACACCCAAGGAAGCTGCCTTCCAACCCTGGGGATGCCTTTACCCAGCTCCTCGTGAGGTCCCAACCGCCCAGGGAGGTGAGACCTGGAGAGTGTGCTTGTGGCCCGTGCAGGGGCCTTCGTGGAGAGGCTTTGGGGGGGCCTAGATGGCTACGCATTGAACACGGGGGTGGACGTCCCCCTTGTGCACTGAGCTCTCCACTGCATGCCGCTCTCCACAGCTTTCTAGAACATTCCAGGGAGGCTTCCGGGCCTCTCAGCCTCAATTCCCATCCTGTAGGCAGCAACCCCGGGGTCAGCTCATCCCTAGAGATGAGACCAAGCTGAGGGCGTGCCCGTGTCCAGTGGGCTGGGCAGCCAGAGGGGTGCCTTGGGATGTATGGACTTTTCCTAAACTATGACAGTTCTTGCCAGGAGAGGGGTGGGGCTGGGAGGAGACCTGCAATGTGCTCAAAAGCTCCCATTTTCCCCAAGAAAGGGGAGCTCGCCACAGCCCAGGGAGCCAGAGCGGCTGAGGGATGCTCGCTGTGTGCCCTGAGGTGTTCTGCTGGCTACTCTGAGGTGCCCCTCCCCGTCCTGTGAAGTAAGCCAGCACCATGTTACTTCGCTGGCACGGAAACAGTGGCCGCCCGCATGCAGTTTGACTGGGAATCAAAGTCACACTAGAGCACAGGCTCGACACCTGTGCTTCTGCACCGGGTCCACCCAACACAGGGGCTCTTGTGGGGCGAGGGCGAGCCCGGCCAGCCAGTCTCCAGTGAGGCCACTAGACTCGCACGCGTGCATATGCGTGCCCACAGGCACACCGCCTCGCACACACAGCCTTCCCCAGCTGGGTGGTGGAACCCACCCTTGGCCAGGCTTGAAGCACCTCCCCCCACCCCAGAGAAAGTGGGTGCCCTGCAAACACCTCATCCAGAGACTTCATGGAATGTGCCTGTGGCCTGGTGCTGCCACGGTGTTTGCTGAGGGCCACGTCGGGAGGGAGGGAGCAGCAGGCAGCCCACGGGGCACGGCCCTCCCCACCTCCCAGCAGCTCCTCCTCCTGAAGAAGCAGGATCGAGGGCTGGCTTGTCCTCACCGTGAACACCAGAGCCCAGCCCCTGCCATATTTCCCACAGCAAGAGCCGCATCACTACCTGTGAATTGTCCATACGTCATTTTGCCAACTAACCTCTCTCCTGGGAGAAAAGTCGGATGGAGGCCCCTTCTGCGCTGGTTCAAGGTGAAGTCTCAAGGGTAGTTTCGGGGGTCCGTGTTAGCATGCTAACCTCGTACCTGGCTAATCATAACATGGAGAAGGGGTGGTGCTGCCTCTGCCCCGGCCGGTCCACGCTGCTGGCTGCAGTGGGGGCTCTCCAGGCAGGTGAGTGCGACAGGCCGTGGGTGGCCGTGGCTCCGGGCCGGGAGCAAGTCCAGCAGTGTGGACTTTACTCACTGCATGTGACTCTGCCCCTCATTTCCGGGAAGGTGAGAGTCCAGGCCTCCGTTGGGGAAACGAGCTCCTCAGAGCAGGAAAATGCGCCCCCCGGGGAGTGTGGAGCAAGGGTTTTGTCTCACCCAGGGGCCTGGCAAAATTCCCCCTACTTCAGGCGTCAGATGAGATACCAGGCCCCTGGGAAACACAAGCCGGATCCATCACACAGGCCCAGCTCAGCTTTGCCGCCAGCAACCGCATCTCTGTCCAGATTCTTGGCCACAGCTCAGCTCCCCTGAGGCTGGATGTGATCCGTGCCTGTCCGTGTCCAGCCGGAAACCCCTGCTTCCACACCCCACCTTCCGAGCCCAGGGAGCTTCCCCAGTCCAGGAATCTCTGTCTGCGGGCTGGGCGCCCTGTGTCCCTGAGCCACCCCTGTTCCTTGCCTTGAACACAGTTGTGATGGCTGGGGTTGCAGCAGTTATTTGGGGACCACGAGGGCGAAAATTGGCACCGCAGAGGTGCTCGGCCTGGGCTGCAAACCAAGGGCAGTCCCAGCTGCCTCTCGCCTTCTCTCTTCGAGGAGACCCCAGTGTGCAGTGGCCTGCTACCGTCAGGTGCATTCCCAGCTGGTGTGGTAGGCTGTGTCGCATGCTGAGTGTGTGGTCATGAATATTCATAAGACATGATATTCTGCAAGGCAGACTTGGAGGGGCCCCCTTTCTGCCTGGGGGAGAGGGCCAGGCTCCCAGAAGAGGGGTAGAGGGGACGTGGAGGTGGGTGTAGCCAGCAGAGGAGTGGGGAGCAAGAGCGCCTGCTGTGCCCCAAGGCTCAGCCAGAGAGGAAGAGTCTGACGCATCTCTCCCTCTGCTCAGGGGTTGAGCTCCGTTCCAACCTGGTCAGGTCCAGGCGGTTTGTGTAGATGATGGAGCAGATGAGGGCAAAGTACCAACAGACACCGGAAACCACAAAGTGAGTGAGAACTCCCCTGGCCAGGCCCCTGCCCCTCATGCGTGACCGCCCGTAGTTCAGACGAACAGTGAGGAGACTCCCGGAGCAAGGCGTCACTTACCCCGCCGGGTGCCGCCCAGAACAGAACAAGGGCAGGAGGCCTTGCCTACAGAGAGCTTACAGTCTATCAGATAGCGTGTACCTGGAAAGGCTATTCTGGGAAAATTTATAAAACTAGAAGTCCTCCTCTCTCCCCTCAACCAAATCCATGTAAAATCGCTCAAGCCTCAATGCTTTCTTTGGCAAAAGATGAAATTAATTCAAGGATCTTGGGAGGAGTTTGTCCTGGATTCTCTGGTGGGCCCTACATGCAAGCACATCAAAGAAGAGAAGACACAGAGAGACACATGCTCTGGGCCCATGTGACGAGGGGGCAGAGGTTGTAGGGACGCCTGGGGCACCAGGGTCTGGAAGAGGCAGGAAGGAGCCTCCCCGGAGCCTCCAGAGGGAGCACAGCCCCCTCCAGAGGGAGCACAGCCCCCTGCCAGAGGGAGCACAGCCCCCCGCCAGTGGCTTGACCTCAGACTTCTGGCCCCGGAGCAGGAGAGAGTAGTTTTGTGTTGTTTGAAGCCATGAGTCTGTGATGAGCGCTTGCAGCGGCCACAGGAAACGAATTGATACATATACCAAATCCGATAGTGCATCGAAATACACAATGACCTCAGAAGTTGCCCTGATCGGCCCCTTCGTATGCAGAAAACTGATTTTTGCAGATGTGAAATGTCCTACCTAAGCTCCCAAGACAGTTGTCTTTACTTTTGAGGACACTGCTCCGTGGTACTCTTGTCCAGGCTGCCTGTGGTATGGAGGAAGACGGTTCCATGGGGCCCCGCGTCCTCCCACATCTCAGGAGAGCCTGGGCAGGGCCGGGAGACCACGCCCCGGACCAGCGTCCCGGGACGTTGGGCAATAGGACCAACTTTGGGACAGAGCAGCGCCGTCCTCAGAGGAGGCTGAGTAGCAGGCCCCACCAGGGCTGATCCCCGTGTTGGGCCCTGGCTGGTGGTTGTGTGTGTCATCTTGGTCGGTAGCCATGAGGACCTCACGTGGCGCCACAGGACAAAAGATCCACTCTCCCACATCCATTTTACAGGCGAGTAAACTGAGGCTCGAAGGGGTCATGAAACTTGCCCAGATCCAAACCCCATTCTGCCTCTGGACCTCAGCTCGTGGCCGCTGATGGAGGCCACCTCCCAACGAGACCCCTGCAGGCGGCGAGGGTCACGCGGGGGCCACCTTACGCCACTCTCCTCAGGACTCCGGGAAAGACCGGAGTTGTCTCCTGTGGCTTATACATTGTTTTCTGTACTTATTTAACTGCCAAAACCCATTTTCAGAACTCAATCCCTGTAAATACTTTTTCAAAGGTCCCTTTTCAGTCTCAAGGAGCAGGAAGCAGTATGCTTTTAAAAACCAATTAGCCACACATTTTTGCTCATTAAATAAATATTTTTTCTTTGGACCCAAAGGACATTTCAGTCACACGGAACAATGAGGCTGACTCACCTGTTTGCGGCTCTAAGCCCCTTTTCACCCGGGACCGTTGGAGTCCCTGCAGGTCCCTCCACCTGGCCGGTGCGCGGGGTCCGGCCTCGGCCCACAGACACACACACACCTGAATTCTCACCCATTTCTCAGGTGTCGGGAAACTGGCTTTGATAAACCAGGAACTCCATGGAGGGACGTGCGGCAGGGCGCGGCCTGCAGAGCAAAGTGACAGGGAGGCGAAATGAGCCTACGGGACCTCCAAGAGAGGTGCGCCCTGGAGCCCCTTGGGCGCTCCGGCCTGTCCGCGAGCCCTGACCCCCCTTGCCTCCTGACACCTCTCCTCCGTGGCTGGTTGTACCACGGAAGACAGGTGGGTGAGGCCAGTTTCCTTCCGTGGAAGGAGCCTTCATTCTCCCATTCGACAGATGTTCCCTGAGTGCTTGTTCTAGGTGCTGGGCACTCAGTGCAGCTTTGTTTCCAGTGAGCAGAGGCCAGAACGTGGCACCAGGAAGTGCTACAGTGTGCCACAAGGTGAACTGTGCCGTGGAAACGAGAGAGGGAAACAGAATGGGAACACGGGGCTAGGCCCGTTGTGGTTTTGAATGAATGTGCGCAGGACAGACCTGACTCAGGAGGCGGTGTTTATACAGAGACCTGTCCACACCAGGGCTAGCTGGGCACTCCGGGGACCCTGCAGGACGGCGTCTGAGCATCGCAGGAGAGCCGGGTCCTCATCCAGGTGCTCCCTGGGGGGTGGGCCCTCCCGGGTCAGCGGGCGGCTCACTGACTCGGCCCCCGCTGGCCAGCATCAGCCCCTCCCAAAGCCAAAGTGCCAAGGGAGAATTTGTCCTTGTCCTTTCTACACCGACTTCGCACCCGGGATTGTACCTCTGCTGTTCTGCTGGCCTCCGCTGAATCCGCTTCCCACTTGACCATCTGGTGCACTTGGTCTCCATGTTGGTGTGGACCCACAGGATGCCAGACCAAATCGTACACAAAACGTATTTATTTAGTTTTCTTACATAAATGTCACATCAGTAATTTATTTTTAAATGTTTGTTTATTTTGAGAGAGAGAGAACATTTGTGCAAGTGGGAAAGGGCAGAGGGAGAGAGGCAGAAAGAGAATCCTAAGCACTCTCCATGCTGTCGACACAGAGCCCGAATCAGGGCTCTATTTCAGACCCTGGGACCATGACCTGAGCCGAGATCATGATCCACCATCCAAGACCCTCCACCGACTGAGCCCCCCAGGCACCCCTGTCACATCAGTTATTTAAATAGTCAACTGGTAAGTTTATACGCTTGCGTAGAAATAACTGTAGGTATTGGAAGAGTAAGTAAAGGTTTGGAGCCTAACCCCAAAGCAGCAGAACAGGCAAGTAACTGAAATATGTAAGCCAGTAACTTTCCATTTGTAGTAGCTCCCAGTTTAGTTGTTCACCTTCATAAGCTGATTTATTATCCTTGGTAATATGACTTGGATTCAACCGGTTCATTTTCTACTTCTGGAAGTAAGCTTAGAAAGGGCCCAGGGGATCGTCTCTAACCCACACTCCAGGTTGTGTGCCATTAAATTCAGCCAGCACATCAGAAGACCAAACTAGAGAGTCAGTGAAGCCCACGATGCAAGAGGAGCTGGAGAGAAGCCAGTGGTAGAAGCTACGGAAGAGCAGCCAGTCACTTCTCGAGGAAAGAAAATCAGAGTGTCCTCTTTTTTTGCCAGAAGGTAGTGGAGTGACATATTTAAGAAAATCAAGGAGAGAGCATCCGGGCCACGGGCCCTATTCCCTGCCCAGCTGACCCCCAGTGGTAACAGAAGGGCCGCAGACAAACCCAGACACCCTCCCCCCCCCAACTGAAGTGTGTGCGCGTGCTCAGCCAGCATTGCCTTGGGGGCTGGATGGTCAGTATTTTAAGCTCTGTGGCCAAGAGGCGAATTGAAGATATTATAAGGATGCTACCTAGCCACTGAAAACATAAAAGAACTCTTCTTCCTTGGGACTTATAGAGACAGGTGTGGGGCTGGATTTCGCCGGGAGCCACGGTTTGCTGAGCTCTGTGCTGAAGAACTAGCCTCAGACGACCAAGTCGGCGGGGAGGCGTCAACTACAGAATCTGGAATCTGCCTTTGGAGTCAGGATTCTAAACCTAGAACTCGGAATTCGGAATCTGAACCCAGAACATAAACTGACAACTTAGAAACAGGATCCAAAATGAGAATCAAAAGTGCAAGCTGAGATGTTAGTTGCCAACACTGACATTTCTGAAACTTTGAAAACGTATGTTCTTTCCTCTTCATCTTAATTTGCTTAACTAACTGACACACATATCGTAAAACTTACTTTTTTCTAATAAAAATAACCAACCCGGACACAAAATAATTTCAGCAGGCCAGAAACTTCCTTCGGGCTCCCCTAATGGAGTCAGACCCTTCTGCCGCCACAAACTCCTGGAAATTCGCGTCTTTCCCCATCCCTGAAGTCTTCTCTTCTGTGAAGTGTCACAAAAAACGGGCCCTTTTAGACCATCTCTCTCGCCCGGGTGTGTCAGCGGCTCCATCCAAGTTGTTATACGAACGTGGTGAGTTCCTTTTGTTCCGGCGGGTGCCTCCTGGTGCGGGCGTCCGCACTTCGCCCGCGCCTGGGGGGCCCTCAGCTGTTTCCGGCTTGGGGTGATTATGAAGAAAGCTGCTATGAATAGCTGTGCAAAGATTTTTCTGTGAGATACGTTTTCGCTTCTCCGGGGACGGGATCGCTGAATCTCATGGCAGCGTGTTTAGCTTTAAAAGAAACTGTCACTCCTCCGGGGCACCCGTGCTGCCTTCGAATTCCCGCCTCAGCGGAGGAGAGTCCCAGGGTTCGACGCCCTCCCCAGCTCTGACGTTGTGGACTGCTTGCTGTTTCTGCCTCCTTCCTTCCTTCTCTTTTTCTTTCTTCCTTCCTTCCTTCTCTTTTTCTTTCTTACTTCCTTCCTTCTCTTTTTCTTTCTTCCTTCCTTCCTTCTCTTTTTCTTTCTTTCTTTCTTTCTTTCTTTCTTTCTTTCTCTATTTCTTTCTCTCTTTCTTTCTTTCTCTTTCTTTCTTTCTTTCTTTCTCTCTTTCGTTCGTTCTTTCTTTCTTTCTTTCTTTCTTTCTTCCTTCTTTTCTTTCTTTCTTTCTTCTTTCCTTTCCCCCCATTATGCTATTTCTGATGGTTGCAGGCAGCGCCTCACTGTGAAGTTCATCTGCATTGCCCCTCGACTAACAATGTTGGACGACTCAGTGTATGCTTATCTGCCACCCCAAATTCTTTGCTGAAGTATCCATTCAAATCTTCTGCCTTTGTGGGGCGCCTGGGGGGCTCAGTCGGTTAGACGTCAGACTTCAGCTCAGGTCATGATCTCACGGTTCGGTTCATGGGTTGAAGCCCCGTGTCGGGCTCTGTGCTGCCAGCTCAGAGCCTGGAGCCTGCTTCCGATTCTGTGTCTCCCTCTCTCTCTGACCCTCCCCTGCTCATGTTGTCTCTCTCTCAAAAATAAAATAAAACAGTAAAAAATTTTTTTTTTTAATCTTCTGCCCTTTGTTTATTGGGCTGTTTAGGAGTTCTTCACATATTCTAGATACAAACCCCTTGTCAGATGCAGGACTCACCGACGTCTCCCTTTAGCCTGTGCCTTGCCTTCTGACCCTCTGAATAGCGTGTTTTGCAAAGCAAAATGTTTGAGTCTCGTGAAATCCAGTTCATCCATTTTCTCTTTTATGGTTTGGGCTTTGGTGTCATGTCTAAGAATTCAACTAATAACCCAAAGTGAAAACATTGTCTCCTTTGTTTTCTTTTAAAAGGCTTATAGTTTTACATTTTGCATTTATATTTATGATCCATTATCAGTTAATTTTTACAGATCAGCGTGTCTATCAATGTTTATCTTCTTGCATGTGGATGTCCCATTGTTTCAACACTATTTGTTGAAAAGACAGTCCTTTCTCCATGGAACCGCCTTTGCATCCATTATAAAGATCAATGGGCCATACTGTGTGGGTCTATTTCTAGACCCTCTACTTTTCCCCATTGATTTATGTGTCTGTCTTTTTGCCCATACCACACTGTCTTTATATCCTTCACAGTAAGGCTTTTTTTTTTTAAGCTTATTTATGTATTTTGAGAGAGAAAGAGAATGCAAGCAGGGGAGGGGCAGAGAGAGACTCCCAAGAAGGCTCTGCACTGTCAGCACAGAGCCTGATGTGGGGCTTGAACCCACAAACCATGAGATCCTGACCTGAGGCTTAGCCCACTGAGCCACACAGGCACCCTGCCTTCATAGTAAGTCTTAAAATCAGATAATGTGAGTTCCCCAAACTTGCTCTTGTATTTTAAATTGATTTAGCTAATCTGGTCCCTTGCCTTTCCGTGCCTATCTAGAAAAAAAACTTGTTGGGGTTTTTATTATAATTGCATTAACCCTATAGATCAATTTGGGGGATAACTGGCATTTTTACCGGGTTGAGTTTTCCAGTCAATGAACACGTTACAGCTCCCCTCGTGAGTCTCCTTCGGTTGCTCTCCTCAGCGCACAGCCGTCGTCAGCACAGAGGTCTCGTCCGTGTTTTGTCACGTGGAGGTACGTTTCATTTTCTCCGGAGCCATAGTGGACGGCACTGAGCTGTAAGCCTCGGTCTCCACAGGTCCAGTCGCAGCGTATAAAAGTGTGATTTATGAGTATTGACCTTGTATTCTGTGACCTTGCTGAACTTGCTTATTAGCTCTGAATATCTTGTTTTATTTTGTGAACTCCTTCGATTTTCCTACCCAAACAATGATAACATCTGCACGTAGAGATGGTCTTATTCCTTCCCCATCTGTATGCCTTTATCTTGCCTTGTCCTTACCTTGCCTTCTCCCCCAGCACGATGTTGGAAAGGGGTGGGAAGAGCATGTGTACTTTTCTTATTCCAGATCTTAGGGAGAACCTGTTCAGTTCTTTGCCATTAAGTATATGAGCTATAGATATTTTTTATTATTATTTTAGAGTGAGAGAGAACATGAGTGGGGGAGAAAGGAAGAGGGAGAGAAAGAGAAAGAGAGAGAATCTCAAGCAGGCTCCATGCTCAGCATGGAGGCCGACACAGGGCTTGATCCCACGAACCTGGGATCATTAGCTGCACTGAAATCAAGAGTCAGACACGCAATCAACTGAGCCACCTAGGCATCCAGCGGTAGACCTTCTAATAGATGCCTTTATCAGACTAAAGAAGTTCCCTTCTTCTAGTTTGCTGAGAGTTCTTGCCATGAATGAATCTTGAAGTTTGTCACTTTTTTTTTTTTGCATTATTTGAAATGGTCTTTTTGCATTATTTGAAATGATCATGGAGTTTTCTTCTTTCATATGATAATATGGGGGATTGTGCTGATTGAATTTCAAATGTTTACCCAGCTTTGTACTATGCATTATTGCTTTCATATATATTGTTTACTTGATTTCCTAATATATAGTTGAGTGTTTTTGCATCTGAGTTTACAAGAAATATTTGGATGTTTTATTTCTTATATTGTCATGTTCCTGGGTTTGCTGTCAGTGTAAGGCTGACATCATGACATCAGTTGGGAAGTGTTTCTCCTCCTCTGGAATTTTCTGAAAGAGATTGTGTAGAATTTGGTAGTATTTCTTCTCCAAATATTCATAAAATTCACTAAGGAAACTGTCTTATCTGGAATTCTTATTCTTGGGTTTTTCATCATGAAGTCAAAGACTTTAATACAAAAAGGATTATTCAGGGTCTCTATTTCTTCTTAAATGAGCTTTGGTAGCTTGTTGCTTTCAAATAATTGGTTTGTTTTATTTACGTTGTTGAGTGTACGTGCACACAGCAGTTTGTAACGTTCCCCTACTGTTGTTTTAATGTCCGTGGGGACTGTGATGATGTCTCCTCCTCATTACCAGAATCGTCATTTAATCTCTCTCTCTCTCTCTCTCTCTCTCTCTCACTCTGTCTCTCTCTCTGTAACTCATCAGTCTGGCTAAAGGTTTATCAATTTTACTGATCTTTTCAAAGAACCAGATTTCAGTTTCCCTGAGTTTTTAATTGTCTTTCTGTTTTTAACTCATTGGTTTCTCTTATATTTATTGTTTCTTCCTTCTGCTTGTTCTCAGTGTACATTACTCTTCTTTTTCTAATTGCTTAAGATGGAAGATGAAATTGTTGATTTCTAACGTTCCTTTATGTCAAATATAAGCATTGATTTCTTCTTTCTAATTAAATTTTTCCAATATAAGCAGTTAATTCTATAAATTTCCCTCTGAACACCACTAACTTTTGATACATTGCATTACTATTTTTATTCAGTTCAAATAGTTTCTAACGTTTCTGAGACATCATCCAGGATGTGTGGGTTATCTAGAAATGTGCTGTTTAGTTTCCACATAATTGGGAAAATTTCCAGATATTTTTGTTATTGGTTTCTAGTTTAATTCATTGTGAGTTTTAAATTTGTTAAGGTGTGTCTTATGACCCAAAGTATGGTCTGTCTCAGTGACTGTCCCGTCAGCACTCCGGAAGGATGCACACTCTGCCGGCACTCAGTGTCGTGTTCCACGAATGTCGGCGGCGTCCTGGGGCTCCTGGCGCCGTCCGTCCTTCTGTGTCCTTGTTTGTCTTCCATCAGCATGTCTTCTTCTTCTTTTTTCTTCCACCACGTTTTCTATCACTTACTGAGAGAGGACTTGTTAGGACCGAATCAGGCCCCTCCTCGAGTGTGTGTGTTGAAGTCTGAGCCTCCATTGCGGCTGTGCTGAGAGATGGGCTTCTAAGAAGGTGATTCAGGTTAAAATAAGCCAGCAAGTGAGGCCCTCACCTGATGGACTGATGTGTTTATAGGAGGAACAGACAGCAGGTGCCCTCTGTGTCTCTGTCTCTCCCCTCGAGCACAGAGGAAGGCCCCTCGGGGACACAGGGACGAGGTGGTGACTACAAGCCAAGGGGACAACTCTCACCGTAACCTCAGACTTCCGGCCTCCAGGGCCGGGAGAGGGAAGACATCGCGAGCCGCCGGGCCGATGGGGGCTCTGGGGCAGCCACCTGTGAGGACGGGATGGCGCGGGGGCTTGTCCCTTCCTCCTTTCCAGGCTCGCGGTCTTTGCTGCCCTTATCCTGCAGTTCTGCCACCAGGGACGTGGCGGTTTCCGGCCACTGCATCTTCTTGGTGAACTGAGTTCTCGTGCTGTGATGTCCCTCCTTGTGGCCAGTCGTGTTCACTGCTCTGAAGCCCAGTCTGTAATTCAGTTCTTCGAACTGCCGCTTGCTTGGCGTATCTTTTTCTATCCTTTGATTTCTAATCCACTTGTATTTTTATATTTTTTGTAAATGCACAGAGATAAGCTGTGTTGCTTTTTCCCAGTCTAACAATTCACGTCTCAGGTGATGTGCTTAGATCCTCTCTGCTTGTGTTAACTATTGATGCGTCTGCGTTTAGACGCCACCGTGTGTCCCCTTCGTTACATTCTCTATTGAGAGCCGCTGTTTCCTCCCACCCCTTTTCTCCCTTTCTTGCTCTCTTTCAGATTATTAGAATATTTTTTAGTATTTTGCTTTTATTTACCTTTTTTTTTTTTTTACTATATCTCTTTCCATAGTTTTGTCAGTGGTTCTCTACAGATTACAATATAGATATTAACTTCTCACTCTACTCTTCAGTCTCCTTAGAATGAACATTTTACTACCTCAAGTGGTATGCAAAACCCCATCACCACAGGAAGAAATAGAAAGTCTGAACAGATGGATAACCAGCAATGAAATTAAACCAGTAATCAAAAAACTCCCAACAAACAAAAGTCCAGGACCAGAGCCCTCAGAGGTGAATTCTACCATTCTTCTCAAACTATTCCCAAAATTAGAAGAGGTAGGAAAACTTCCAAAATCATTCTATGAGGTCAGCATTGTGCTGATACCGAAACCAGATAAAGACATTATAAAAAAGAGAACGACCAGCCAATATCTCTGATGAACACAGATGCAAAAATCTCCAACAAAATACCAGCAAACCAAATCCAACAATAATTTAAAAAAACAATTCACCAAAGTCAAGTGGGATTTATTACCAGGATGCAAGGTGGTCTAATCACCACAAAACAACGAACACGCAGACATCACATCAACAAGAGAAAGGATAAAAACCGCGTGATCATTTCAGCAGATGCAGAGAAAGCATTTGACAAAGCACGACATTCATGATAAAAACCCTCAACGAAGGAGGCGTGGAGGGAACGTCCCTCAACAAGATAAAGGCCACACATGGAAAACCCGCCGCTCGCATCACCCTGAACGGTGAGAAGGGAGAGCTGCCCCCCTGGGGTCGGGAGCGAGACGCGGCAGACACCGAGGGGAGCTACCGGCCGCCTGAGCTGGGGAGGAAGAGGTACCACCGTCAGTCGGCAGACGCACGAAACCTCGTCGCCACACCGACCCCCTCCCCCGACACGTGGCCATCACGTGTATCCCACGCACGTACACGGAGAGCCCTCGGCAGCCCTATTAATGTCACACGGCATAGATGGCAGAGCCAGGAAAGTCCGGTGTCCGCCGTGTGCACGCAGGGACGTGCGGCTTCTCTTGTTCCTCCTTCTGGAAGGCTGAGCCTCCCTCCGGCATCGCCTCCTTCTGCCCGAAGGCCCCTTAGCCCAGCTTCCCAAGCGCGCCCCTCGCGCCGGCGCCTCCCGACAGGGTCTGCAGTGCCCTTGTCCCTGAAGGTGCTTTCACTGATACGCCTCTGACTTGATGGCTCTTTTGGGTTCATATTTTCGGCGTGTTCTTCCACGTCTTCTGGTCTCCACACTGATAAGAAATCCACCCGGTTTAAATTATTGTTCCCCGTGGGGGTGTGTCACTTCTTTCTGCCTCCCTGGCACTAAATTAATTTAAATAACTCTTTCCCCAGAAACATTCTGTTGAACACTTGGCACCTGTCGCCTCCCGGACACAGTGGGATCAGAGCTCCATCCAGGGCAGACGTGTGGCAGGTGCCTGGAAACTTCTGCTGCTTCTGAATCAGCTTCCTTTAGTGATGGTTCCAGACACTTTACTCACATGCTGAGACCCCCACTGCCTTTTCCCCACCTTCGCTGTGGAACAGAGTCCTGCCTGCAGCTTCCGGAAGACCCTGAGGCCACTCTCCTTTCGTTCATTCACACAGCGCTCATGTTCCCAAGAAATTTTTCAGATTCTTCTTAAAAATAGAGGTTGTGCTTTTTTCCTGGAAACTATTGGGATGAAATGGACATGACTTAGAGACACGCTCCGACCACAGCCCTGTGGCCAGGCACTGTGTCCTTACGTTTGGGCAAGCCTCTGCCCCTCCCTGGAAGGCCAGCTCCTTGCGCGGCAAACTACGGGACTTAAACAGGGCGGTCGTGAAGGTCTTGCGGGCGTGTGACGTCCTGCGGTACGGTCGGCACCACGCTGGAGGCCCGTCGGGCAGCGTAACGCTTACGTGCTGTGAAGGAGCCATGCCTCGCTGCAGCGGCTCTGCGGTCGCGGCCGCCGGAGGCCCCACGGCCCCGCCTGGCTCGTCGCCCCGTGCCTCTGTGCTGTCATCACACGGGATGGCCCGGGGCGCCGGCAGGAGGGGGCAGCGATGAAGGGGAGCCAGCTCTGAGCGGGGCTGTTAAGCCCGTGTTTCCACCCCAAGGGTCCTCTCTTGGACCGATGGCACTGGGACCCGCCCCAGCGGCATCCAGAAAGAAGCTGGTGCCTCCTGCCGATCTCACACAAGTGAACTTGGAAGTGGCCTCCCAGCCCCCGACAGGGATGAGGCCACCACTGCAGCCAAGAGCTGGACGGCCACCACACGGGAGCCCCGAGAGGACACCCAGCTGGACCGCCCCCTCCCCACCTGCGGACCCCACGACGGGTTTCCTGTTTCAGGCTGCTGGGTCTTCAGCGGACTGTGCAGCACAGCTCTGTGCCCTGGGCAGGATGACGCGTGTGGAGCCAAAGCGGTAGTTTGCGTTCTGTGAAGGGGGCCATTGTCCTCTCCTGGGCGCGTGATGACTCAGGGGCTGTCTTTCTTCAGAGCCTAAACAGTGTGTCCCCAACTGTGTTATCCACGACCCAGCGAAGCAGTGGTGTGACTTCAAGGCAAGGATGTAGAGCCCAGTGACTGGAGGTGGGTGCAGAAAGTAACATCCCGCTGTGCCTGATGTTTCTGGAGATGCTTCCCGAAGGCTCGGACTGTCGCCCTGGGGTGACATCTGAAGGCAGATGCCTCCTGAGTGGGTGACCTGGGAGATAAACCACAGGATGCTGACGCTAAGGGGGGGGTTCCAAGGCCAGGGTGTCCCCCCAGCATTCCGGCCCCGGAGGGAGGCGGGTCTGGGCTGCTCCCGAGGGCGAGAGCCACAGAGTGAGCGCAGGCGGGCTCTGCCCGGCCTCTCGGAGGGGAGCTGCCGGGCGCTCTGGGGCCGGGGGGGGGCTGGTGCCTCACTCTCCCCTCAGGTCGGGGCCAGAAGCAACATGGTTTCAAAATCTACTCCCCTCGCACATTTCGCAGCGTCCCCGAAGCAATGGGTCGCAGAGCAGCAGTAGAATGACGAGGGTGACAACGGGGTCCTGCCCGACGAGAGGCAGGTGGGAGGGTTCTGCGGTCAGCGGGTCCCCGACATCTAGTTAATCTAGTTAGAGAAGGGGCGTGAAGGAGTTTTCCTCGGTGGGGAAAAACCCAGACGGAGGTGAGCGGAAAGACCGTGACGGGAAGCAGAGGGTCTGGGCTTGGGGCAGCGACGAGGGGCCCTCGGAACTTCGTCGTTTGCTCTCGGTGATCACCCCGCGGAGCAGCCGAGGCCCGTTGGACCTGCAGGTTTCCCGGGGCCTCTCGGCTCCCCATCACCACCCAGTGCGAGGTACGGGCCCCGAGGCCTGGGGCCGGTGGGCCGGCTGGTCAGCCCCGGTGGCACCAGCAGGGGGGACGGGCCCTGGGCCCGTGCTGCCCCTGGGCCCCTGCCTCTCAGCGGCCTGTGTCCTGTGACCTTTTCTACTCTGTGGGGCTTCGTGGAGTCAACAAGTTCACACACTCGTCCAGCTCCTGAAACTGCCTAGTGATACGTTAGCTGTCATGCGTGTTTCTTTAGATTTTGCTCCAAATTTACCTCTTCTTTCCAAAAATGAGGACAAAGCACACACACCAGAATTGAGACCACACAGAGTTAGCACAGCCTCATGCCGGTGTCGCAGGCCGGGCTGTGAACGTCCCACGTTCATGCCTTTGGGGTGACCTGAACCCCCAGGGGCTAACGCAAGGTGTGCCCTAGGTTCTCCTTGGAAATCACACCTTCCCTCTCATCCTATTCACCGAGCAACTGACTGAGGCAACCAGGGGTCGGCGCACGCCATGCATCAGCACGGGAAACTGAGGACCAGCTCCAGAAAGCAAGCTCAGAAAAGGAAAAAGTGTGTCAGAGCAGGTCTGTCCCAGCTGGAGTAGAGCCGCAAGCAGGCTGGAGCACCACGAGTGCGCGTGTGTGTCTGCGTGTGCACGCATAGGTGCACGGTCCCAAGATCTGCGCCGTGTCCTCCAATGTCCACCCGAGGTGTGCACCGCGTTGGCTGTCAGGGAGTCGTGGTCCAATTAGTTTCGTCCAGAGATGCCCAAGCAGAAAACCAGAGCAGACCATGCCCTCCCTGTCTGGAAGCTCCTGTTCATATTTCTGGAAAGTAAAGAAAGTGATTAGAGGGTCGGAGGAGGAGATCGACCACAGAGGAGTGACGGGGAAGTCCCAGGCGCCGCCCGGCCCTCCTGCAGGGGCCGGCCACCCGCCCCCCAGAACACCTGTATGTGTTTCTCTTCCCTTCGCCCCCAGCGGCACTACACTTGCCCTGCCCCCGCCTCCCTCGCAGGTCCCAGGTGGCGGCGGGGCGGGCCTGGCCTCCCATCCCCAGCCTCCTCAGCAGGGTGTCCGAGTGAGTTCCGTCAGCAACTTGAAAGTTTACCTTCAAAGCACACACACCATTCCAGGAGGTAACATACAATTAGTAAGTCACACGGTGACTTTGGGTTGGAAATCTGCTAACGAAGTACCAGTGTCAATGGCGTGCATATTCGACTGTCCTCAAACCCTCTCGTTGACCCGTCCACTCAGCTCTTCCCCCCTGCTTGCAAAATGCCTGGCGGTTCCGCACCTTGCGCACCTGCTCAGGTGGCCTGGGCACAGGGCGGCTTCCCCAGCGGGAACACCGAGGGCGCGTGTCCCTGGAGCTTACCACACGAGAGACATTGCTTTCTTTGTTCTCTTCCTGCTTTATAATTCTGTAGCAAACAAGAGCATAATACCCGTGTGAAGGTCCAGAAATTGGAAATATTAAGTATCAGCAGAAATTAAAGAATTAAGAGCCAGGAAGGGAACACCGTACGTGCGGTGTCACATGACACGGGGTCACATGAACGCCCTAACAAGGCAGAACAAATGTAAGGAAATCTTTAGACACACAATGAGGCGGGATGAAATTCAAAGCGGGGCAGAGCTTATCAAAGGGAGAAGCTGCCGCCAACATAAAGGCCACCATGGAGCTCAGGGTCTGCTCTCATGCTCACAAATGCTTATGCTAGAAGTCCCCGTGCCCCGTCGGCAGGACGTGGGCTTTGTCACAGCTTCTCATTCTGCCAAGGGAAGCGGAGACGCCACTGCCATGCAAGCCACAGTCCCCGCCGCCTGCGGAACACTCACTGTGTGCCAGCCCTGCCCTGATCCCGGAGCTTCGGCCCGAGGTGTGGCCGCTTCCCACTCAGCTTCGAGGGGCGGGGGGGGTGCTCGCCCCAGCAGAGTGAAGAGCCCTGGGCGGGACGGACTCAGAGGCCATGGGGTCAGATGACCCAGAGGACAGGCCTTGCCAGAGCTCACAGGCGGCCAGAGCCAAACTCGCCTGGTCAGAAGGGGGCCTGGGGGTGCGGGACCACAGCCTGGCAGGAGCCCAGTGCACAGCCCTGTCCCGGGGTAGCCCACTTCAGGGCGGCCCTGTCTCCGACACTGCCACAGACGGAACCCCCAGACCGCAGGCCCGGAGTCAAGCCGTCTTCCCCAACCCTTAGAATTCAGGGAAGTCCAGGAAGTAGCTGCCCACAGAGAATATTCTCGACCCCTTAAGTCCTCTGAGGAACAAGACAGTGATGAGTAACAGGTGATCTGACAGCAGAGGACACTCGAGGGCAAGGGTGCTGGGTCCAGTCTTAGCCCAGCATCTGTGCAGCTGTGCGACTCTGGCCGGGCCAGACAACCTCTCTGTGTTTCCCTTTCTTGCATAAGGCCGAGGGCGCAGCAGCCCTGGCTGCGCGGTGAGGAGGTGAACAGTGCCAGGCCCCACTCGTGGCCACCACCGAGGCGGCTTTGCCAACCCCCCCCACCCGGCCCTCCTCTGCCCCCGCCCCCACCACCCCAGCCCGGTCTCAGGCCTGCTGGGGTTCCAGCGACGGCTGCGTGTTGTGTCTCCAGGGTACAACCCACAGCTTGAGGACAACGAAGAATCCCGGCCCTGAAGGGCACTCCTCCGCGTGCCCAGGGCCCCTGTGCCCCCTCGGCCGGTCTCATGGGCGTCTGGTGCACGCAGGCTTGCGTCCTTACAGTTTTGATGCTATTATAAATTGAAGAATTCAAAATTTGTGTTTTCAAAGGATTTGCTGCTAGTGCCTAGATGTGGGATGGATTGTGGAGTAGCGATCTTGTGCTCTGGGCACAGCTGCCCTCTTCATTCTCGTCGTTTTCCTGACGACTCCTTGAGATTTTCCAGCCGACAGGTGCGCCGTCAGCGGGTGGGGAGAGAGGCAAGCTGGCGTCGTCCTGACGGGTCTCGATCCCTTTGTCCTTCTTGCTGGGTCGCGCCGCCTGGGGGTGTGGAAGTGAGGGCATCCTCCCCTTGCTCCTGGCCCCCAGGAGGAGCACCGAGCACTTGCCGTTTGAGAACCAGGACGGTTGTGGGTCTTCCTCTGATGACTTTGATGGCGGGACGCTTGTATCTTGCCCGCAGTTTCGACCTTGGTGAAGGCTCTTTCCGGCCCCCTTGAGATGGTCCCAGGGTTTTCTCCTTTATTTTGTCAATATGGTGGGTTCCTGATCTGACTCTCAGGTAGTAACCTACCCCTGCATTCCCAGAAAAACCCGACCATTTTTTTTACTTAATGCTACATTCAACGTGCTATTGTTTTGTTCAGATTTTTTGCATCTCTTTTCCTGAAGGATGCTCCTCTGCAGTTTCCACACCTTATAATGCTTTTGCCAGGTTTTTGGCATCAGAATTAAGCTGGTCTCATAAAACAAGGTTTTCTTCTCCCTAGTTTTTGAAGTATTTTGTGAAATATTGGCATCATATCTTCATTAACTATCTGACAGAACTCATCTTTGAAGTCCTCTAGCTCAGGCATGGGCTCTGTGGGAAGGCGTTTGATAACTAACTTATGTCTTTACTAGATACACAGTCATCAAGAAGAGTGTTTAGTCCTTACAGTTCTCACCTAAAAAATACGGCTATTCAAGTTTTTTATTTTACCTTGTGTCAATTCTGGTAAGTTGTGTTTTTAAAAGAATATATTACATAGGTTGTTGAATTTATCAGTATAAAATTATTCATAATGTTCTAACGTTACCTTACTAACATATGTTGAGTTTGTCATGATTTCCTCTCATATTTCTGATATTGGTACTTATTATTTCTTCCTTTGATCAGTCTTGCTAGGGTTTTATAATTTTATTATTCTTTTCAAAAGACAACTTTTGTCTTCTCTGTCAATTTTCTATCAGTTAATTCTGTTATTAATCTCTCGCCTTTATTATTTTTTCTTGTCCTTCCTGCTACTTAATTTGAATTTCTTTTGCTCATTTTTCAAACTTCATAAAGTGGAATATTAGCTCGTTTGTTTGAAAAATGTTTTAATATTTATTTATTTTGAGAGAAAGACCTCATGAAAGGGGGAGGGGCAAAGAGAAGGGAAAGGAGAGAAACCCAAGCAGACCCCGTGCTGTCAGCACAGAGCCCGACGCGGGGCTTGATCCCATGAACCGTGAGGTCACAACTCTACTCAAAATAAAGAGTCAGACGCTTAATAGACTGAGCCACCCAGGTGCCCCTGTTTGAATTTTTTTAATGTGAACATTTATATAACATTTGAAATATAGTTTTTAATTATAATTAAAATTTCTCCTCCAAGCCCATCCTTGGCTTATCTTATAGATTTTGTTATATACTCATTATCACTCAGTATTTTCTAATTTCCTGTGTGGTTTTTTGATCCATGGATTATTTTTTTTTAATTCTTTTATGTTTATTTATTATTGAGACAGAGAGAAACAGAGCATGAGTAGGGGAGGGGCAGAGAGAGAGGGAGACACAGAATCTGAAGCAGGCTCCAGGCTCAGAGCTGTCAGCACAGAGCCAGAGGCGGGGCTTGAACCCACGAACCATGAGATCATGACCTGAGCCAAAGTCGAATGCTTAACCGACTGAGCCCCCCAGGTGCCCGACCCATGGATTATTTAAAGGCGTGTTCTTTAATTTGCAGAAATCTGGTTTTCTCCAAATGTATAATTATTAATTTCTAACTTAACTCCACTGTGATCAGAGAATACACTTTATAAGATTTCAATTACTGGAAACATCTGAGATGCATCTTGTGACCCAGCATATGGTCTGTAGTCATTTTAAGTTACTCCTGAATTTCCACTTGGTTCCCTAAAAATATAGTTTATATTTCTCTGCTGAGAGTCCCCATGTGTTGGTCTGTGATGACCATAGTTTTCTTAAATTCCCTGAACACGCTGAAGTCTGTATCTTCTATCTCACCATCTGTCATTATCTTGAGCTGGGTTTCCACGGACTGCTTCTCCTTGGTAGGTCCTACCTGCCTGTGTCTTCACGCGCCGAGTCGTGTCACTGGAAGCTGGTGCCCGCCAGGCGTGGCCGTCATCGGAGCGACTCCGGGCCGTCTGCTCTTCGCCGGAAGCGTGTTCCCCTCGGTTCCCGCAGTTTGCCTGCCTGGCTGCGCGCACCGCCTCCACCCTCCCCGGGACGGGAGCGGCCGTCTGCTCAGCCCTCCGGCCTGTCTGCTCCGAGAACTCCGGCGCCCTCCGGGCTTCTCTGCTCCGAGAACTCCGGCGTCGGCCCGCACGCGCGGCTCGGGGGTCAGACAAGGGTTTGCGTGGAATTCATGCGCACGTTCATGGCCTCATCGTAGCCCCTTTGGGGACCTCACCCTTCACTGTCCAGCGGCGGACCCCTCGATCCAGGGACGCCGCAGCCTGACTGGAGGGGCGCCCCCCCCCACCTGTGCCCTCAGGCCGCAGGCTGTTTCCGAGCCAGCCCCTGGAGCAGCTGCGTGCCTCGGGGCCCATCTGTATTTCAGTTTGTACCTTCTTTCATTGCTTTCCAAGGCCTTCAACTAGTGCTGGTTTTGGTTTAATTTTAGAGAGAAAGACCGAGCCCGAGCAGGGGAGAGAAGCAGAAAGAGAGAGAGAGTCCCAAGCAGGCTCCACACTCAGCATGGAGCCTGATGGGAGGCTGTGTCCTACCAGCCCGAGATCACGACCCAAGCCGATACGAGGAGCTGGACGCTCAGCTGGTTGGCCCACCCAGATGTTTCGTTAGTGTGTTTACGTTTTTACAGAACGTGTCATTATTACGGAAGGGAGACTTACTGGTACAACCTACTCTATTTTACAAAGCAAAACCCCTGTGTAGTTTTCTTTTTAAAAATTTTTTATTTTATTATTGAGACAGAGAGAAACAGCGCATGAGCAGGGGAGGGGCAGAGAGAGAGGGAGACACAGAATCTGAAGCAGGTTCCAGGCTCAGAGCTGTCAGCACAGAGACAGACACGGGGCTCGAACCTACGAACCACCAGCTGATGACCTGAGCCGAAGTCGGACACTCAACCGACTGAGCCACCCAGGCGCCCCATTTCTCATATCTCCCTCAAGTTTTAGTTTTAAAATAATTGATACTATTTACATTTACTGAGAGGATTTACCAATTTCTTTGCTTTTGCTTCTTCCAATCCATTTCTTCCTTCCCGAGAAAGTATATACTTAGTGGCTACTCCACGGGGAGTCTGTAAGTTATACAAGCTCCTCTTAGTCTCTAAATGTCCCAAAGTGCCTTGTATCCTCATTCTGGAGTGAGTTTAACGGATAATTTCCTGTTGAGAGCTACTCACCCTTCTCACGATGATGAAGCTATTGTCCCATTGTTCCCGGCACTTCCTGCTGCGGAGGAGAAGTCTGTGGCCAGTCTGAATGCCGTCCCTTTACGGGTGCGTGGACGCAGCTTACACACCTCCGCGGATGGGCTCAGCCCGCCTGCCCTGAGGGCCTGACCACCCCACAGACGCCTCAGTGTCCGGGACGGGTCCAGCTCACGAACCCTGGAGAGAACTACTCAAAGATACTCCACTGTCAGTGAAGAGGATGAGACCTTCTAAGCTATTTAAAAAAATCAGAGGAAACATACTGCATGTTTTAGAACATGACACAGTTAGGGTTGTCATTTCATCTGACATTCGGTCTGTCTCGGAGGCTCTCGGTGCAGTAGGACTGAGGTGGCAGCACTGAGAGGGATGATGAGGCTGATTGTCCCTAAAACTCTGTCCAACGCGATGCTGAGCAGTGTTCGCCAGCTCCTACCCACCCTCCCGCATTTTGTCAAGAACGAGACCGCAGTGGACTAAACAGTTCTGGTCCTGAGTGAGGTGGTCTGCCTGGAGGTGGTGGGCATGTGCAGAGGGGTGTTCCCACAGCCTAGAGCCAAGCTTTGAGGGGACAACTGGGCATCTGTTCCAGAAAGGAAAAGTGACCTCGCCACTCTCTGCATCTTCCTTCGGGGGCCTTGGGGCGTCCAGGCACAGCTCTCTTTCCTCCCTTGGGACACTCAGGGGCAGGTTTCTTCTTGTTCTTCTCTGAAATATAAGTGGTAAAGCTGCAACGGGACAGCCAAGGAGCCAGGTGACTCTCAGGGCCCATGGGGCTCAGTCATGCAGACTCCCCCAAATCCAGGCCGTGCAAACCCAGCAGATCCCGGGGTGTGGCCCCCCCTTCCAATTCCACAAGCAGATGAATCAGGTCAGTTTGGGACATGCCCTCTCTCTTCATGAGACCAAGACTTCAGATATAAAATACAGTTTACCTGATATTTCTGGCCACCATTTTCGAACTGAAATGGGAGACTTGCTCATCTTGAAAGGGGAAACAAAGGGCTCTAAGGCTGGGTTAGTCCTGCCTTTAGAATGAAGGGAATGTTATGACAAGAGGAAACATTTATTTTCTAAAAGTCTGTGCGGGACGCTGGGGAGGAGGGAGAGGATGGAGCACGGGGACCCATCTGTCTGGACTCTGGGGAGGAGGGAGAGGACGGAGGGTGGGGACCCGTCTGTGCAGACTCTGGGGAGCAGGGAGAGGACAGAGCACAGGGACACGTCTGTGCAGGACTCTGGGGAGGAGGGAGAGGACGGAACACGGGGACCTGTCTGTGCGGGACTCTGGGGAGCAGGGAGAGGACGGAGCACGGGGACCCGTCTGTGCGGGACTCTGGGGAGGAGGGAGAGGACGGAGCATGGGGACCCATCTGTCTGGACTCTGGAGAGGAGGGAGAGGACAGAGGGTGGGGACCCGTCTGTGCGGACTCTGGGGAGGAGGGAGAGGATGGAGCGCAGGGACCCGTCTGTGCGGGACTCTGGGGAGGAGGGAGAGGACAGAGCATGGGGACCCATCTGTGCGGGACTCTGGGGAGGAGGGAGAGGACGGAACACGGGGACCCGTCTGTGCGGGACTCTGGGGAGGAGGGAGAGGACAGAGCACGGGGACCTGTCTGTGCGGGAGTCTGGGGAGGAAGGAGAGGACAGAGCACGGGGACCCATCTGTGCGGGACTCTGGGGAGGAGGGAGAGGACGGAACACGGGGACCCGTCTGTCTGGACTCGGGGGAGCAGGGAGAGGACGGAGCCTGCCTCCACCCAGACAACCGCACTGGCAGAAGCTGAGTAACTACTTGGACTGTGGAATCCGCACGGGCCGGCAAGGCGGTAAACTGAAGTTAGTCTCGGTCCCTTGAGCTCTGAGCACAGGAGCAGCTTCCCAGGCCGGGCCCCGCCCGCCACACGCTCCTGAGGCGGCTG
>PISW01007999.1:0-13901 GCA_004023785.1 Mungos mungo
GGGGGGGCTGGGGCCGCGTGACCGCACCATCTCGGAGGTCCCTCCTCCAGCCCCGTAGAGTTTACAAGGAGCCTTGTCCAACCCCTCGGAGACCCCCAGCCAAGTCCGCTCATTCTGAGTTGCTCCCAAATTCCTAATCCAGCGTGATAATAAATGCTCATTCTTGCCTGAAGGCAGGAAGTTAGCGGGATAATTTGTTAGCGGCAGCGGTGGATGACTATATACACGCTGCAAGTTTCCAAGCTCAGGGTCAAGCTTGGAAGCAGGGAGGCCTGCGGCAAGGTCAGGGGCACAGCCCAGGGTCCCCAGCTCATGCCACAGGTTGGGAGCCAGAGCCCGAGGAAGGGCGAAGAAGCTGTGTGCGTCCCCATCGGCACCTGCTGTGTAGACGAGGCCAGCACACAGGACAAGCCCTTCACATAGGCAGCCAGGAGGAGAGGCGGGACCTGAGGGCTTGTCCGGGCAGGTGATGGTGCCCAGACTGGACACCGATGGGCAGGAGCAGCAGAGGGAGTGACCAAGTCAGCCCCTCGCCCCAGCGTCTCTGCGGCCGCGCCCCTTCCCACACGGAGCCCTGAGTGTGCACCCCTGCCAGGGGGCAGGTGGGAGGTGAATGCTGGCCGCCGGGAGATTTCGGGTGTCACCCCCGGAGCCCATTCATGTTACCTTCTAAGGAAAAGGGGCCCCTGCAGATGCGATTATGTTGCGGGCCCCCCTGTGGGAAGACCAGCCTGATTACACGGACCCCAGGTGTGACCGCAGGGCTCGGTCCTCTGGACCCGGAGGCGGGGGGGAGGTCTGACACAAGGCGAGGTTGGGGTGCGGCCACAGAGGCCGAGCGGGGCGTGGAGCAGCCGCGGCCGCCAGCACAGGGAGAGGCCGGGACGGGCTGTGCCGGGCACGCAGCCCTGCTGGCCGCCTGGTTTTGGCCCTGCGACGTTCATCTTGGACCTCTGGCCTGCAGAGCTGGGAGGGAAAACACACCTGTTGTCTCAAGTCCTTTATTTTGTGGTGCTTTCTTCCGGCAGCCCCCGGAAAAGCGATAGAACGGGAAAGCAGCGAGCGGTGGAAAAGAGTTGGAGAAGAAACAGTGCCTGTGAAGGTGGCCCTGTCCTTTCCATGTAGGTGAACTTGGGGCTGCTGGCCACCGAGCCTCGGTTTACCCTCACGAGACGGGCTGAGGCAGGGAGGTGTCCCCCAGCCTGGGATGGGCCACGTGGGCCCTGCGGTCTGCTCTCACCCCTGCCTGGGCTGCGCGGTGGCGGTTCCGGATCCAGCACAGGCAGCCCCCAGGGCCGGGGGCTGGCAGCACCCCCCCCCTCCAGTGTGTGGGCCTCCGGTGTGTCCTCCCTGAGACAGCAAAGAGGTGACAGGAGGGAGGTACAAGGAATGCATGAGAATAGGAAGCAGCGGTGCTCCGCTGCAGAGTGGGCTGCCTCCACGTCTCTTTGCCGAGACCATGGATTCCCCCACAGGCCACCAGGAGTCCGAGTCACGTATGCCAAAGCAAAGGGCATTTATTTGGGCTTAAGCTCCGTCTCTCAGACTTCACCAACGCAGTGGATCCGTGCTGAGAGCTGTGTGGCCTCAGTTTCCCCCCAGTAGGGAGGAGCTGGTCAGCCAGGGCGCCGCACCACGCCCTGCAGCCTGGCTGTGCGCGTCCCCTCCCCACCGGCCGTCGGGAATCGGATTAACGTGCAGGGTGTTTCGGGATCCAGCTCCCTTGCACCCGCCGCGGGCTTCCAAGCGGCCCCTCCAGGGCCCGGCTGGGGTGGCCGAAACGCTGACATGGCCCTCGGCGGCGGATGTCCCCTTCGGGGCTCCCGGCCCCGCGCACACGCCGAGGCCCCGTGAAACCGGATCCCGGAGGCCGGCTAAGCCTTCGGATGCCTGCAATTCCTTGGCTAATGCTCAGCTTAATTAAGACATCGGCTTTAATGGCCTTCCCAGCGATTACTTTAAGGAACGGCAGGTCTGTAAGGCGATACTTCCTGCCTCGCGGGGCATCGCGATGAAATCTCGCCGCCGTCCTTTCAACACAGGAAGCTGGGGGCTACGTGGGCAGCGCCGCGGCCACACAATCGGCCCGCTGTTCCGAGCGTCACTTAAGAGGCCGAGGCATCCCTGGTCCCCAGCAGTCGGTCAGGGGGAGAAAGGACCAGTTGAGTGTGTTAGCTCAGCGCGTGGACCGTCTCGTGTTCGGTTTGCTTTGATGGGAACGCAGAGGAAAGCCCCGTACATTTGAACTTGAGGCTTTATCTTTTCCAGACTTCTGTCGGGCCTTAAAGTCAGCTAACAAAAAAAAAAAGAAAGAAAGAAAAGAAAGTCAGCTCGGGTTAAATTAGCATTTCTGCCTTTCCTTCTTTGTCTGTCTTTGTGCCCTTCAGTTTTAAGAATAAACATCAGTGTTTTATAAAATTAATAGGCCAGAAGGTTTGCCGTTTGGCCGTCCCTCCTGGACGCGGCCGCCACGCACCGGCTCTCCCGGGTCGGACGCGAAGCGGAGGTCCGCCTCGGATCTAAGACGCAGTGGCCGTCCGTCCGGTGGTCGGGGCCGTGACGGGAAGGGAGGAAGAAAATCTGTTTCCAAAAGGAACTGACCACAGAGTCCCCGTAACTACTTTCTGTCTAAAGAAAGAATCCCTTTTTAGAGCACGCAGCTCTGTTTCCCGAAGGAACCGTCTGGTAGGAGCAAAACGTGAGCACCTCCCCGAGCTGACCTGTGTGCAGGGGCGCTGGACTTTTCCGGCACCTTCTCCATCCCCGAAACAGAGCCAACACGGGGGCCAGTGCCCCCGCCCCCACTCTCCGTCTCAAGCCCTGGACAGATTCAGTGGGCTGAGGGGTGGATCTGGTTTCCCTCAGGAACCCCCTCCCTGGGCCGTCAGTGCCCTGGAGAGCTCTCCGGGCCGCTGCCCACGGCGGGGAGAGTGCCGCCCTGGCGTGGGTCTTGCGTGAAGCGTTAGGTGACGTCAGCTTGCGCCCTGACACATCTCCCGCCACACAAACCCATCCCTGCCCAAGTCAGACCTGGCGGGAGTCCACGCCTTCTCGGCAAAGTCAAGTGCGTTATCAGTCATCCGTTCTCCAGTCTTCGGTCAGGACGGTAACGAACCCGGCAAGGCTAGGTTCAAACCAGAGATGCGTGGAGCTGACCCAGCGGGTGTAGACGGGACCAGCGGGGGGGAAACCAGAAATGCATGGAGCTGACCCTGCGGGTGTAGACGGGACCAGCGGGGGGGGAAACCAGAAATGCATGGAGCTGACCCTGCGGGTGTAGACGGGACCAGCGGGGGGACCGGGGAAAAGAACAGACCCTACTGGTTTCATCTTCACTCTTCACTCTAAACCCTCTTGGGCCGCGGCCCCCCAGCGCCCTGCTGTCTGGCCCTCTTAGGGAGAGGGCGTGGGTGCTGGTTTTTGGCTCAGGACCCGCCCTCCCCCAGGGCCGCGCCTCCCCTCCTGCTGGCTCTCTGCCAGCAGATCCGTTTATTTATTCTGCCCATTTTTATTTATTCATCAGATTTAAGTCACTCTTTCTGGTAAGAGCCCGAAGAGAGGGGTGGGCGGAAACAGCGCTGTGGACGCGGAGCCTGGTCTGTGGCTGGCCCACCTGTGTTTTCTCTTCACCTCCCTCGCAGGGTCCCCTACCAAGTGTGGGGGCCGCGGGGGAGGGTGGCGCGACAGAAAGGCCGAGGGAGGCACGGCTCCTCGCCCCCGGTTTCCCAGGGCCGGCCTAGCCGGGGGAAGCCTCACGTGGGGGCTCCCTGTCCCTGCCTCGGCCAGGCCGGCAGATCTGTGTGTTTATGCAGAAGACACAAGACGCAGGGTGGCTGACATGGGTCAGACGGAAACCCCCCTCCTCGGGTTCAAGTCTGTCCAGACCCACCACTTTCCGGAAGTTCTTCGCCAGCGGGGCTCTGTCTGCCACTTCAGGTGCCCGTGATCAACCCACCGGGGCAGCCACTTTCTCCCCGCCCCCGAAGTTCACGAGCCTCTGGGAAGCTCTCCCTAGTGGCTCGGCCGCCATGAGCATCCCCAGTCACTGGTGCTGGCTGGTGAGGATTCACGGCCGCCCGCTGTCCAGAAAGCTCCCTCGGCGGCCTGGGGTCCACAACGTCGCACGGCGGCCACCTTGCCTGGGAGAAGACCCCCACGGTGGCCTCCAGGTGGGACCAAGTCTGCGGTGCCGTTGACACTCCAGAGCCCCCTGGCGGCTGAGGCTGAGGGCCGTGTCTGGCTAGGGCCACCACCTGTCTGAGCTTCCATCCACCCCGGCCCCTGTCCCTTCCTTTCTCTTGAGAGCCCCCCCTCAATAAATCATGTGGATCTAAACCCTTGCCTCAGGCTCCGTGTCCAGGAAACCTGGCCCAAGACCCTTCCCTTTAGTATGTGTCTTTGCTCCCTCTGTGTCCTCGGCGGGAAGACCTCCCCCTCCCTGTTGTGGGCTAACCTGTGGCCTCTAACTATTCGCATGTTAAATTTCTAACTCTCAGTACCTGGGAATGGGCCCTTGTTTGGAGCTGGGCTGTTACAGAGGCAAAATGAGGCCATTTGGGGGGGCCCTCTTCCCATGGAACTTGTAAGAGAAGGGGATCAGGACCCAGACACATAGAGGGACAGCCCCCTGAGGACACGGGAGGGGCTGGCTGGCTGTCCGCACTGCCTCCGAGCCTGAGAGACAGTGAATGTTCAGGACCCCCTCCGAGGCGCTTTGTGACGGCCCGCCTACACAAGCCAGCTGGCGCATCATTCCGGCTTCTCCAAGACAGAATCGGTCATTTATCTGGAACATTCTTGTGCCTCAAAATCCTCACTTGCCTTACATAACTCCATATACATTCCTGTCCCTCCCAGCAGAGATTTTGCTTTTTTTTTTTTTAAATAGTTTTAAATTCATTTTTGAGAGAGAGAGAGAAAGAGAGAGAGAGAATGATTGGGGAAGGGACAGAGAGAGGGAGACACAGAATCGGAAGCAGCTCCAGGCTCTTGGCTGTCAGCACAGAGCCCGATGCAGGGCTCGAACTCAAGAACCGTGAGATCATGACCTGAGCCGAAGTCGGCCGCCCAACCGACTGAGCCCCCCAGGCACAATGAGGTTTTGCTTTTTTGAATGTTTTCACCATTGCGTTTCCCCCCGACAGGACCCAGTAAATTCTCAGCCTCTGCCCATTAGACTGAAACCCGGTCTGAACTGAATTCCCCAACTCCCCACGTAGCCGCCTTCCTCCTCCCCAGCAGAGGGGTAGATGGTATCACAAAGCGGCGGGATCACACGGTGGGATCGTGCCAGGTCTCAGGTTCCGGCCCCCGTCCGGGTGGCCCTGGGGACAGAGACTGGGCACTTACATTTCTCCCCACGCAGCTGAATCACTGACTGAACGCACGTCACCAAAAAGGTCACAGACAAAACCGAGCACCTGAATGTATCTGGGTTCCCTTGGGGGGAGGGGGCTCCGAACCTACCGCCCGGCCCCCCCCCGAGACCCCCCGTAGAGAACGGCCATGCGTCTGCCCATCTGCCCACCCCCGGGGGCGGCTGTCCGGACAGAGCCGAGGCAAGGCTATCTCTTTAGCAGATGATGCATCTCCGCGTCAGAATCAGCAAGCGTCCTCTGAGATGCTGGGTTGGGGCGGGGGGGTCCTTCCTCATTGAAACGGATCTTTTGAGAGTCAGTCAAGAGGAAAGAACATGGAAAGACGGAGTGCGGTGGGGACCTCGGTGAAAGAGGCCCTTGACCATGGGCGACATTAAACACAGAGAATCCGCTCTCTCACCGCGCACTTCCTTCGGTTCCCTATGAGTCTCCCGGGCCGAGGGGCTCCCCATTTGTCTTCCTGAAGGAGCAGGGACAAGAAGCATCCAAGGCAGGACATGTTTACTGCAAATGTTCTCCATTGTCGGGGCCCAGTGTTTGAAGGAAACGGACGGACCCTGTCCCCGTCCCCAGCCTCCGCACAGAAGCCGTGAGCTGCTTTGCATAAGCTGCCGGGACGGGCGACGAGAGCAGGTCCGTCGCTGCGTCAGGACGGCACGGCCCCGGCTTCTGGACACCAGACCCAGCGCCGGCCACGGCCAGGCTGCATTCTTAAAAGGACCCCCCCGTGCCTCTCCCCCCTTTCTTAGTTCGTGGGAAGGTGCCGGAAAGGGCATCAGAATGCTCAGTGCTGATATTCAGAACAAACGCGCCCTTCCTCCCCCTGCGCGGTGGCCGTCGTAACAACAGTCTTCCTCTGTGTCGGGAACGTATGTAACTTAAGATGAAAAGACATTTTATAGCCTCTCGGCTGAATGGCAGAGAATTCTCGGCATCCCTGGGCCCCCGCGGCCCGGGAGGGAGTCCGTGTCAGCTGCGGGGAAGGGGCCCCTTCGCGCTGCTCCCGGGACCCCAGCCTCCGCTTTCCAATATTCCTGTGCAGCGACTTTTCACGGAGGCGGGAAAAAAACACCAGGGTCACGCAGCAGCCCCGACTCCGCCGGGGGCCCGCCCGAGAATCTGCTAAGGAGCAGGCATCCGGACGTTGTTTGAATGTTCGCGGCCCTCTCTGATCTGGAGCCCCTAACGCAAACCAGGCGAGGGGGGCCAGAAGACACCAACGTCGGAACCGAAGGCCCTAAGCAGGTCAGCCCGTCCTCATGGGCCTCCGATGACCTGGCTGAGAAATGGGTCTGATTACACGCACTGCATTGGATCCTTGTGGAACTTAATTCATGCTTGAAAATGTTTTGAGGTCCTCAGATGAAAGCAGACCACGGACGCAGAGTGTTATTACGGGATCCAGTCGGATCCCTTCTGTTCTGCCATAAAACGCCGTGGGCATCAGCTGGACTTTGTCCCTGGCGGCAATGGCCGTCCCTGCGATGTCGCTGTCTCCGCCACGCCTGCCTTGGAGCCCTCACAGAGCCTTTGGGTTTCCGTGCGCCGCTTACTACGCCCCACGATAGTCACTAGGTCTGAACACACGCCTTCACGACATAATTTCCGGGAAGGGAACAGGATTCCTGGGCTGCCTCCCGTGGACTCCTGTTCACGCCCCCACCAGCGACAGGGTCCTCCTGTGATGGCTGTGCGCCCACCGCGGTTGGCTCAGATTGCTCAGAAACCCAACGGTCCTTCCTCACCCACGGCCAAGGAGACGGCTGGGGTTCGCCGTCTCTTGTTTACTCTTCTGAACCGTAATAAGGTGGAAAGATTCGACTGATCTTAACAAGACTGGTCTCTAATAAAGGGATTTGGGACGCACGTAATTTCGTGTTGCCTTTTGATCTGGCATCTTTGAAACATGGCTCGGATCGTGTCCACTTGGCAGGAGAAACAGCTGGCAGATGCTGTGTGGTCTGCCGTCCCCAGGCCTCCCGTGCTCCGGGCCGACATGCGAGCCTGCCGAGCCACTTTCTCAGGCAGGAATGAAAGTGGCCGTCATCTGCCTGGCGGGGTCTCTGCCGTCCCCTCCGCACCGGACCCTGGACCTCCGAGGGGCACTTGGCCTCGTCCTCAGCCTGAGTCGGAGCTCCCCACGAAGGTCCCCGGGCCCCCAGCTGCTCCCCCACTGTCACCTGCTCAATCTCGATTTCCATGGCTTAACTTCCTCTGCATGATGGTCTCTTCTTGTGCATGCTACTGAGTCCCACCTGAGAGCACCCCGTCCACGGGGTGGGGGCAGGGGCTGTCTAACCCACTGTCGCATCCCTCGCTCTGAAATACTAGATGGCACAAGGCGAGCGCTCAGAAACCGTCAGAGGGTCGGCCTTGGCCGTCGGCAGCCTAGGGCTCTTCTTTCCATGCCGTTTAGCTCGGGGTCCCCAGAGAGCAGAGGCTGGAGAAGAGGCGTCAGAGTGAGTCCCTTATGGGGGAGCATGGCGTAGAGGCCAGCGAGCAGGGCTGGGCCGCTGGTCTGCCCACCCCGAGGCGTGCCCAGGGGGGGCGTGGGAAGTGCACCCCAGGACCTACTGGAGAAGGAGAAGCACTCAGCCGGCCTTTGTCCGTGAGGCCGCACCCTCCCCCGGGCCCGAGAGTCAGCCCACAAAAGGGTGACTTCCTTGCACTTTGAGACTGTACTATTCAGGTGCCAGGTGCCCACGTGCCCAGAGGGGCCCCCAGAGAAGCCGGGGGGCAGGAAGCAAGAAGCACATGCAGCAGGTACGTCTAACAAGGTGCCTGGGCGTGGCAGTGATCTTCACTCCTGAATCCACGCGTGTGCCAACGCCGGGGACCGGCGCCATGTGCCGGCCGCTGGCTGGGTGTGGCCACCACACAGGGCGAACCAAAGGAAGACGGGGTCCCGATTCCTCAGTGTCGCCCCTCGGCTGAGTCTTTCGGAGGACACGCCTGCACTGTCTCGGGCTGTCTGCTTCCGACCGGGGGCCGAACATCGTCGGAGCAGAAGAGTCCGTGATCCGGACAGCTCGATGCTGGTGGCCCCCGTGCCTGGTCCCAGGCCTGGTCACCTACGGGACCTTGGCGATAGGTTCTGTAAGCCCTTCGATGCCGGCCCCGCACGGGGCAGAGAAGGCAAATCCAGATCTGGAGGAGCGTCTGTTCCAGAGAAGACAAATAGCTCTCTCCTCCCGCTTACAAGGGGTCCGACGCAAGCCGCGTGCTGTGAGGCGGTAGCTGGTGCCATCCAGGCCAGGGGGCTGCGGCCGGTTGGACACCTCGGGCTGCCGAGGGCGGGCGTGCAGCATGGGCACTGGAGCACCCAGACAAAGCCTGGCTGTCATCCGCTCACCTGGCGCAGAGAGCAGCCCTCCGCTGGGCACGGGAGACCCGCACGCCGTCGCCCACGCACACAGGTCCGGCTGCCTGCCTTTCTCCAGACGTTTAGTCCCTGATCTTCTAATGTCGTTCCTTCCAGGCTCCTGCCAGCCGGCAAAGCTGCTTTCCTGTGTCCGGGACCTGTGCACGTTCTTACTTAGGGCACTTCTCTCTCCATGCAGGGTGGACGGCCAGCGCGCTGCCCAGAGACCTCTCCACCCCGGTCTCTTGCAGGGCCACCCGGTGCAGAGGTCATATAAAAGAGGTCGGTGTATGTAAGTGAGGAATCGCTACATCCTATACCTGAAGCGAACACTACACTGCATGTAACCAATGAGAATTTAAATAAAAACTGGGAAAGGGAAAAAAAGAGGTTGGTTTCCAGCTGGCATCAAGATACTGTGCCAGCCCTTCTATGAACGAGGTCTAAGCTCCTCCCTCTTCTGCCAATTTGTCCAGAGCACATCTTTGTAAGATCATCGGTATGGGGCACCCGGGTGGCTCAGTCGTTTGAGCATCTGACTTCGGCTCAGGTCATGATCTCACGGTTCGTGGGATCGAGCCCCGTGTCGGGCTCCGTGCTGACAGCTCGGAGCCTGGAGCTGCTTCGGATTCGGTGTCTCCCTCTCTCTGCCCCTCCCCTGCTCATGTTCTGTCTCTCTATCTCTCACTCAAAGATAACATAAACATTAAAAGAAATTAAAGATCACAAGTGTGAGTTGAGGGACGGGCATAGGTGCCTCGGAGGTGGGCATCACGGGAGCCCCCGGACCTGTCCGAGTCGCTCACTCACGCCTTCAGAGCTGCCTGCATCCCGCCCCTGAGGCACCACGTCGATCCCAGAACGCATTGCTCCTGTCGGGCTGCTCCGGCTGCAGTCACCGAGGTCCCCGTGGCCACGCGCTTGATCCCTACCGCAGCCTAAGGGCATGTCACGGGCTGTTTTCCAAATGCAAGTCATTTCTATCGTAAAGAGAGCTTCCCGGCCCAGAACTCGACAGGGGCAGATCGAGACTCTCCGAGGGGCTCTCCGCACGCCCCGCCTGTGAATGCAATCGGCTCCCACTAGCCGAGAAATCACGCGTCCCCGGGGGCTGAGAAATGTGGACTGTGGCCCCTACTTTATGCACTCTACTGCCAGGTCCCCCGGGAATGCCTTCGGAACCACTCAACAAACTGGTGGAAACAGAGCTTTGAAGTGTGATGGAGGTCGCCCCCTCCCCCACATCCAAAGACATCGCGTCTTACACTTCTTTCTTAGTAGTAGGTGAGGCGAGATGGACAACAAATTGTCCTTTGCCTTTGAGGGGCTGTCCCCGCATGCCCCAGATGCTGGGTCCCCAACCATTTTACTGAGATGCAGCCCTTCACCTTCTCGTGAGTTTGTCTCCCACTTCCTGGGCGTGCGTGTGCCTGACTGGGGCCCCTGGGGCACCTGCCACTCCCCGCTCACCAGCTCCCGTGAGCACTTGTCACCGGTTGGACGGAGAGGCATTCCACACAGAACCGTGTGACTGTGGTCCCCGTGACCTATCTTGTTTGGAGAACAGGAGTGTCAATCTCCTGGACCTGGAGTAAGACGGTCAACGTGCCCTGCTCTCCTTCCCAGTAATGACAAGTTGCTTTTTCGGCTCCTCCCTGATGCAGAGATGGAGAAGAACACATTCACTAGATCGATAGAGGCATTTCGTCCAACTGCTCTTTCTGGCTCCGAGATGGAGAAGAAACTACCAGAGTAAACTTTCTGCTATAAACAACTACAAAGTTGGGAGGAAAAATATGAAATGGCCCCAAAAGAAAGAAAACCCAGGAGGTGATCCCAACATTTCCCTGACGCTCTGCCCTTGGAAAATTTCCTGGTGGTGGTGCAGGAGGCCGCAGGGGGGAGGCTGGTGATCTTACTGACCCGAAGGGGCTGCCAAAATAACTCGAATCTGTGGTCAGGACCCCAGAGGAGGGAGCTGCGCAGAGCGAGGGCACCTCAGACATTTGTGTGGTTACTGCAAGTCCGTGGCCCAGGGCAGGGCTGTGCGTGTGCAGAGAAAGACTAACACACGAAGTCCATGGCAGCAGTTGTGACGGGGTTGGGGAGCCAAAGAGTGCCAAGACATGCTGGGGTTCCAGGCCAGCCAGAAAAGAGGTTTCATTTATGTTCTAGACAAGAGACCTCAGAGAAGTCACGCCTCAGGAGTGAAAACCATGATGTAGAGTAGGGTTTGGTGTAACACAGCCCAAACCAAGTCTCAACAAGGGTCTTTCATGCGGCTGGAAAGCAGAACTTGAAAGACAAGCCAAGTCGGCTTACGGGGAAACACCAGATCCAAGTTTATGCAAGTCCACCCCGTCAGCCAAGGATCCAACCACCTACTAGAACAAACACCAGCACTGCTCCGGGGCAAGTCTAAGAATCCCAAATATCCACCATGCGTCAAAGACAAAGGCATATACAATATGCAGCTCTGTACAATAGCAAAAAATTTCCAGACGTGCCAAACCACAAGGCCATGTCACCCATGCTCAAGGGAAAAAGCAGTCAACTGAAAGTGACCCTGAGATGGCCCAAATGTTAGACTTAGCACGTAGAGATTTTGAAGCTATGATTATAAAGAAATTCAAGGACTTAAAGGAAAATATGGTCCCAATGTGTGAGCGGATCAGAAATGTCAGCAGAGAAATCAGAATGTGAAAGGAGAACAAAGGAAAGCATAAGAATAAATGAAAAAGTGAATGGATTTACTTAAAAGATTAGAAATGAAAGAAGGGGTGATCTGAAGACAGACCAATAGAAACAATCCAATCTAAAAAAAAGTGGGGGGCACCTGGGGGCTCAGTCAGTTAAGCCTTGACTTAGGCTCAGGTCATGATCTCGTGGTCCATGAGTTCGAGCCCCACGTTGGGCTCTGTGCTGACGGCTCGGAGCCTGGAGCTGCTTCAGATTCTGTCTCCCTCTCTCTCTGTCCCTCCCCCACTCATTCTCTGTCTCTCAAAAATTAATAAACATTAAAAAAATTTTTAAAGATCAAAACATTTCAAAGAAAATTAGCAGGGCTTTGAAGACCTCAGGAACGAAACCAAATGGCCGGCTGTATGTATAATTGCACCCCAGAAGGAAAAGGCTGAACATGAGGCAGAGAAAAATGTTTGAAGAAATGGAATGAAAAATTTCCCAAAATTGATCACTTCCATTTAACAGGGAAAATAAAACCCACTTATGGGCCCAAGAAACTCGCTTGTATCCGAAAGGAAATAATTACAAAACAAAACCAAAATACACACAAGCTGCATCCATGTACATCCCCGTCAAGCCACTGGAAGACAGAGAGAAGAGAACATCGTAAAAGCAGCCGGAGGGAAGAAGCACGTTGCGCATAGGGAACAAGTGATGGCTGACGCCTCACCAGACACACTGGAGATCAGAGGACAGTGGAAAGGGACAAGAGACATTTGAAATATTGAAAGTAAAGACTTGTCAATTCAGAATGTTACATCGAGTGACAATGTTTTTTCAAAAAAAAAAAAAAGAGAGAGAAAGAGAGAGAGAGAATTGAAATAAGGTGTTTTCAGACCAGTAGCACCTGAGAAAACGTATCGCCAGGACATCTTGACGACCGGGGGCTCTTCAGGCTGAAGTGACACCGACGGGAAACAGTCTCCAGGAGGGATGAAGTGTCTGAACTGGTAAGTAAGTAACTGGTAAGTAACGCCAGCGCGCACGGACGTCCGCTCCCGAGAACCCCACGTCTCTCAGAGCAGCTGCAACGGGCGTTAAGTTTACGAGAGCCCCTGCCCCGGGACCCACCGCGTTTGCAGGGGCAAAGACGTTAATCTCTCCTCCAGGGGACCCAACTCTCCCTTTAACCAGTCAGCTGATTCACGAACGGGGTCCGCCTCCGTGACCTGAGCTAGACCTGCCTCCGTGAATATTTCCCTGGCTCGCATTAGTATCTGATGGCCCGCTCCAGCCTTCTCTCTCTCTCCCTCTCTCTCTCTCTCTCTCTCTCTCTCTGTCTGTGCATAGGCTCTTTCCTCTCACAGCAGGAAGCGTATCTCTCCCCTTGGGTCTTGCTGAGACCCTGGCGGTCAGCTCGTCAGCCTCGTCCAGCGATGTGAGGAGGGACCATGGCCAGGCCAAGCCTCAGGCCCCACGGGTGAGACTCGGGGGGTCTCTCGGCAAAGGGCTCTCTCTCTGTCGAGGGTTAAGGAGCCCGCGTCTGCTGGGGTGGAGGGTGCAGGGGAGTCCGGGGGTGCGGTGCTCCCTGTCTCCCTGCACCCCCCAGCTCAGAGGACCCCTCATACCCTGCTGGGACCTGACATTGAGGCCGCACAGCCTTCTCCTTTGAGCTCTGCCCCCTCCCACCACCAGCTCCCGGTCTGATTTCCAACGAGGTCCGCCCTCCGGGAGACGGGAATCTCCAGAGGGACTGGAGGTGTCGTTGGCCCCCCTAAACCTGTGTCCTCCTGCTCCGGGGCTCTCGGGATCCATGCAGCGGGGGGCAGTCCACCCCACACTGGCTCAGCAGCCCAGCTGCCCGGCCCCGCACCCCACTTCCCTGTGCGCCTCGCCCAGGGGGCGCAGGTGAGAGTCTGGGCGGTTGTGTCCGGGATCATCCCTTCCTGGCCCCCCTCCCCCAAGGACGGGACCCTCCTTGCCATCTGGGCACTGATCTAACACTGACGCCCTGCCGTGGGCTCTGCTCCCAGAGGGTACTCAGTACCAAGCACCCTCGCCGGGTGCTCTGGCAACACCTGAACTCAGGACCCTTCGCTGGGAGGTGAGAAGCAGCGAGCAGGGGCAGAGCCCATTCGAGCCCCTGCAAACCAGCAAACAGCGGGGGGCCTGGAGTTCAAGCAGATAATGAGGTGGGGACTCTGGGCCCAGAGTCACCCTCCCCGCGCCTCCGTGCCCCGACTCCCAAGGGAAGAGCGAGAAGCCGGAGCTGGGTGTCCAGCCCCGGCCCCCACCCCCACCTCCGTCCGAAACCCCGGGGCCTGGGTTTGCTGTGTGAGTATCGGTGAGGAGGGAACGTGTTGGACACGCTGCTCACACTGGAAAGAGAAGCTCCGCAGATCGAACGCCCCAGGAACCCGGCAAGTTCTGAGCCGCTCGCGGGAGCCCCCAGGCCCAAAGCTCCGGCCGCGCCCACC